>VDFB02073930.1:0-22002 GCA_007258455.2 Sequoia sempervirens | reverse complement strand
TTTAATGAAATATAGTCTAATCTAGTAGCAACTTATAGTAACATTACATTACATGTCAAGTGAAAGTAAAACTAATACTATTTTTTTTTAATTAATATAAGTATATATTTATAGAGTTACAAAAGACTAATAAGAATCTTAACTCACTACACATTCAATTTCTCATTCTTTATTAACTATGTCTTACAACAAAAAATCTCAACACTAAAATGTTTTCTCAAGTCCTACAAGTATAAATGATTCAACCCTCTATAGTTTCTTCCTAATATTTGCTCATAGACCTCTATTTTTAGGCAATTCTTTTGGTTGCACTCTAGACTATTTCTCATGGGTTCTAGATACATTTCATAGAGAAAAATTGATGGTTTTATTCTCCTTTGGATTCATCATAGTAATTTTCATGTATTTCTTTTTCTCTCTTGATTGAATAAATATCATTTTTTCTTGGGTAAAAATTCCACAATTCTGTCTCGTTTTATCTATTTTCTAAAAATAGAAATGGTAAACTTCATGTTACCGCCATTTAAACCTTATTACTTTTTAGCTCCTAGATAACTAATCCAAGTATTTTTAACTATAAGAATATTATAAATTTTAAAATAAAATCATTATTGAATTAAGACAAATGTATATAATTGTTGATGATATAGTGTTGGAGTAAATTAACTAATATTTACTCCAGTACTTAATGCAAATTTAGGAAAAGGCCATCTACTTCTGATTGCAAGTATTATTGCATTAATTATCCATTTCAATCAATTAAGTGACTTAACTGATTCATACATTCTATTATCTCACTCCTCTCTTAGTCAAAACTCCACCATTTAGGGATTTCATGTTGAGTTCACCTAAGTCTACATAAGGATATTCAATCTTTCATTGTAATTATTCAGTAATTGATTCAATAATCAATAATCATTATTGTTTCACATATTTTGTTGTGTAATTTCTCATTTGTCTGTGACAGGTTTTCTCTTCAGAATATCATTCAGGGCTTGTGGGATCTCAATCATGAATTCTTTCATGGTATCAAAGCTCTAGATCTGAAGATTCTTGTTCATTTTTTTCAGGAATTTGTTGTATTTAGTTTCTTTTCTATTGTTGTGTGTTTTCAATCACAGGAAGATGGATAGATGTTTCTGAAGTGTCGTTACGAGTCACCTGTCCACTCATAGTAGAAAGGAATCGTCTCCATTCACATCAAGAAAAAATCACATGGTATCAGCCAAATTGTTTCTCCAAAATCACTGCAGAACACCAGATTTGTCTTCTTGTGGAACGATTGCCTCTTTGAGGTTGATTTCCCCTGGCAGGTGTGTGATTGCAATTGTGAGGAGGGCGCAATTTCTTTTTTTGCAGGTGCAACTATGCCTTTTACTCCCTGTTGCAGGCTCCTCTGATAGGCCCACACAAGATCTCCTCTTTTCCCATCACGTGGGGAGTATATAACGTGGCGGCCATCATTTGACGCAGCTTTCATAGGCAGAGGCGATTTCCATGAGAATGAGGTGTTATTGTTGGTTGTTGGCCTGGCAAGATGGTTTGTAGGCATTATTGAAGACATTACGTGGGCTTCATAGGTCTAGTTTATACTCTACAGGCCTTGATAAGCCCGCGTGGGCCGCACATAGCACCTTCATACATTCTGCAATCCATCGAAGCCTTCAGTTACTCGCATAATGGGGATATTGGGTAGGGATTGCGGCACACAATTTGAAGGCAATGTGAAGAATCATTGACCATTGAGGCTGTGATTATTCCCCCAAATAGCCATTTGGAGGTTACGCTAAATTTTCCCAATCAGAGTGCTCTAGAACATGACTTGTTGTGTGGCAATGATTGAAAGCAAAAACCAAGCGGATCTTTGAAGGGCAGGCCGCAAACCTACATATGTGGGTCGTGCCTCGCTTGTGAAAAGTGTGCTCTTGCATAGTCGCCCATGGAGGCAGTTGTAAACTTTTGTTTCTACATGCATACATGTTTCTTTCCTTTTTTCTTTTGCATGCTCCTTGCTTTCTTCATTATTGATTCTTTAAATATTGTATGTGATTTATGAGCACCACATGATAAAGATTTGAGAAAATTTGGAGCTTTTTCAAAAATTAAACTTATATAAAGTTCCATATGGGGGTTTCTATTTAAAGCATCTAGTATAGGTTTCTTTCATTTTGCTTCTGAATAAACAAACTTAGAATATTAAAAGTTGCTTCATCAACCATTGAGCTCCGCATTGCTCCTTCAATCGGCAACCAAAAGTGTTCTTCTATTCTAAGTTCCTGACTACATGAGCTTCTAGAATCGCATCTTCGTGTGCTTCCAGAGTTTCTTTCTAGCGGGACAATATTGAGCATTGGATAAACAATGGCATCATCCCTAACAGAGGACATCTTTGCAGTTCTTCAGCAGTTGTAGCTTTCTTCTTTAGTTTGGATAAATTGTTAGGAGTTTTTCCACCTAGATTTTCTCCTTTCCTATTTGTTGACAGCCACATCACCGTTGTTGGCCCACCATCTTCATCGCCTTTGCAACTTGTTCTCTACCAATCTTCACAGGATCTTGGATCAACATCATCGCTTTCCAACATGTGGACACACGAACAGTTTTCAGAGGAACACATCATCTGGATTTGGATTCCAAAATCACCCATTCTTATCGTTTGTCTTCTCCAATCACCAGTGGAGAAATTTTGTTTGTTTGCAGTGGATCATATTTTGTCTTTAGGCATTCATCATTGGCATGGGAGCTCTTTCGTTATGGGGGTGATTCATATATCTTCATTTTCTTTTCATTCATCAGTTTTTACTTCTCATTTTTCATTCAGGGGGTGTTGGAGTAAATTAATTAATATTTACTCCAGTACTTAATGCAAACTTAGGAAAAGGTCATCTAGTTCTAATTGTGAGTGTTATTGCATTAATTATGAATTTCAATCCATTAAGTGACTTAACTGATACATGCATTCTATTATCTCACTTCTCTCTCAATCAGAGGGACTCCACCATTCAGGGATCTCATGTTAGTTCACCTAAGTCTACATAAGGATATTTAATCCTTCATTGTAATTATTCAGTAATTGATTCAATAATCAATAATCATTATTGTTTCACATATTTTGTTGTGTAATTTGTCATTTGTCTCTTACAGGTTTTCTCTTCAAAATATCATCCAAGGCTTGTGGGATCTCAATCACAAATTCTTTCATATAGTATATTTGAATTGGGGTTGCACTATACTCATGAGTTGCTTCCTTTAATAAATCCTCTTTGTATTGACTTCCAAACACAACATACCTAAATTACATATTGAAAAATAGTCATAAAATTAAAGATTAATACTATTTCATATAATTATAAAATGATTAAATTTTTAAAATATCTTAAAATGCTTTATAAAAAATATTAGTTAAAGGATTTTTTTATCTCTTTCTCAATTCATGGAGATTATGTTTAAATTATGTTGGGTGGGTTATGGTTTATGGAAAAGTTTGTGCTTTTATAAGAGGTGGCATTCAAGCTTTGCTCTTGCTAATAAATGCATCAGTAAGTCCCTATTTGAGTGAAACTATTAATATTGAGAGGAGATCTTGAAAGGTATTTCTTTTTTAGTTGGTCAAACTCATTGCTTTTGATCAAGTGATCATTTTTTAGGAAATATTTTTTATTTGTTAGATTTTAATCCACTGATCCTCACCTAATGGGTCTTACCTAAAAGAGATAAAGTGAATATAAAGAAGGATATGAGTAGGATTAATTATCACTTGGTCATTTAAGATTGACTCAATGTCTAAAGATGGTTGTACAACTAGGTTAGCTAGCTACCATATTTTTCTTATGGATATAAGAATAGGAAATCCCAGTGCTCTTTAGAGCTATTTGGCTTTAAACCACCTTAAAATCATGATATTTACAGCTTTGTTTCTTGCTCCTTTTAGAGATTTGCATGTGTACATTGTGCTTAGTTCATTTATTTGTGTTGTGGATTTGTTGTTGTGTTGAAGTCTTTGTGCTATTTTTTTTTTTTTTATTGCTTTTTGTTGATTGGTTGGGTTGTATTAAACCTTTTTTTAATATTTTGAAGATTTCTCTTTCATTTTGTACTCCATTGTAAAAGGGTTTGGACCCTTTCAAAAACCTACTTTTATCCCTAATAACAAAATAAAAATATTAAATAAGAATATTTCTTGTTTTTTATTTCCTTGAGTTAAAAATAAATTTAACTTTTTAATCTATTTTTTCTTTAAAATATATTAATTAAGACTATCTTGTTTTTTAATTAATTGTAATATGATATTATTCCTATCCAAATAAAAAATCAACTCTCATAAATATAACCTTCATTACTTTTTAAAAACCTCACTCTCACTCAAGAAACTTGTTCCCATTTTACTTGTTGATAAGTTTTTTTCTTTCAGAATAAGTGTCTAAATTATCATTTTTATAAAATAATATTATTCATGTTGACAACAAAATCTGAGTGAATAAAGTCACACCCCTAGAATCCACACAAGACTAAAGTTTGGAACATAAGAATATAAAAATAAAATACAAAATTCATAGGCGACTAAAGCATTAGTGGGAGAAGAGGATCCCACTCGTCCAATTTACCCCATACATCAACGGAAATGAAATGTCGGTGGGAAGGTCCCCTCAACATAATAAATATTGTAAAGATTTCTTTAAATCGTTAATAACATCGTAATATTCCCATAATATTCCCATGTATTAATTGACTACTTATGATATGGAACTATTCTAATAAAATCCATGGAACTATTCCTTTCCATGCTTACCTTATTTTTATCCTTATCTTTTCTTGTCTTTTTCATCTATTTCCTACCACACTTATTCCTCTTTTCAAATGAATTCCTCTGAATAATTTAAGACCTTATCTGATGAAACTCATTCAACGGACTTTTTCTTATTCTCAGGGAATAAAATGGAGAAACAGAAATATGCCTTTGGGTGACCACTGCTATGTCAACGAAAGGAGTTGTAACAGATGGAGAAATGTCCCTATTAATTCGAAGTGTGGGCCCACATAATAATACATCACTGGAGAATAAGAATGGAGTCACTTTACCGTCATCCCTGAATGATAACTCAAATTATTCTTTATGTCATATCGTTCACTGTAACATCATATATGCTTATATTGCACTCTCTTCTGTAATGGCTAAGAATATTTGTATATATCTGTTTTAGGTAGTAATGATTTTGGTGTAATAATCATATTATCAACTTATAAAAAGTGTCATGAGGGGATCTCTAAGGTTTTCACTGAGAAAGAAGCTTAAATGAAAAGAAAAATAGTTTAAATTTGTTAAACTATTTGAATGTTTGATTTTGACTGAATAATTTGAACGCCACATTGTTCATTAAACGAAAACTACTTGATCAATGAGAATTATACCAGCCCATAGATTAGCAGGACCAGAGGAATAATTTCAATAACAAGAGAATGAGAGAATTCATTCATATCCAGTTTCTCTTCAGACATGCCTTATCCTTATCTTCTTTTGTCATATGCTGCGTGCTTACGGTTGTGACTATCCTTGCTTGTTATGGGCTGTGGGTATCTTTTATTCCACTTTCAAATTATATTCCCTCTAAAGTAGCAAACTATTTATGCCCTCAGAATACATGATGCATCTTATGGAAAAAGAAATGCCTTATTGACCTTGCTGCAGAAGAATAATGTTCCAACAGATGGTGAAATCTCCTTATAAAGTTCCCTGTGTAGGCCATGGTGAAGATCAAGCATAGAGTCTCAAAGAGCCGCATATTGCTCAGTTAATTTATTCCCTGTATCTAATCCAGAAACAGTATGACCCTACATATACTTCTTATCAATCAGCATTTCTCACTATATATATGTTCCTTCAATGTCATTGGGTATTGTAGACTCTTGTATGGATATTGCATTTAAGGCAGACTGTGTTAGACAGCCAAGAATGGCTTGCCCACCCGGTGAAATGAATGAATTCTTTCAGCATGTGGGAAGCCATTCTCGGCTGTCCATCACACTTCTGCTTCTCATGGCTACAAGATGAGGTGTTTGCAATGAACTTGAATCATATTTTTCTACAATCCATTCCAAATCATATAGTCAGCTTCTGAATTTATGTTGGCTACTGTATTTTAATATTTTAATCTCTCTAATGATGATTTGCAGGGTAGTAAGTTAAGCGTGTTTCGATTATAGAAAAAAAAAATATGATGCATGTTTGAATTAAAGTAATATCCAGATTAGTAATATCTCTGATAGTTGATAGTTGTGATGTTCCATCTTTATGAATATCAATTAGATGTAATAAGTGTTAAGTGAATTATTCATTCTTATAAGAGATAGGTTTGTGTGAATTATTATTCATGAAATATAGATCAATAAATTTGACTAAAAACTACACAATTCATAAAATTGACTCTCTTTTATTTCATATAATTATATTTCTTTTACAAATAATGTCTCTCTTTTATTTCTACCAAAATAATATTGATACAAAACACTTAATTTTAAAATATAGCTAGAAGCAATCGCATTCCTTGATAATAGAATAGAACATTCTTGAACTGTTCGTAAATTATATGATATGTATATGCTCATACCTATTACAGTACAGTTAACAGTTTACATTCAAATGCATTGTATTTGGGAGCCATTGAATTGTCAGTGCTGGGAAAGTTTTTGTGCATCATAGTTGTTGGACACAAAGGATTATCGAGTTTTTAAATCTATAATCTCATTTTAAATTTTTTGTTTCAAATAAAATAGATTTGCATCAATTAAATTTAAAATCTCTGATTTTTGTATTTATATTCATATGTCTCTTCTCCAGATGCAATTCCCTTCTGTTTTTTCTTTCTCTCCTTTTGTTTGAATTTGATTAATTTTTTTATAATATTTTGTATTTGATTAAACTTTTTATAATATTTTATATTTTGTTGCAAGTTTTTTTTAAGTCAAATATTATACATTTATTTTGAAAAAGATTACTGTTTTTCTGAAATTTTAGAATAAAATAAATATTTTTAGAATGCTAAGAAAATTAAATTTATTTTTTATAAAGAGTAAACTAGATAAATGAATGATACAAAATGAAAAGAATTTTAATAATTTTATGTTATTAAAAATTAAGTGATAATGCTTAGATTAAGAAATTTAATGAAAATAGTCTAATTGGTATAAGTTTTCCACAGTCCATGAAGATACAGTATTTAAGCTTTTGGATTTGACTGTGTCAATTTTTTTGTCAAAAGACGTTTCGGATCACACTCAGTGATCCATCATCAGGAAGAGGAAAAAATGAGATGAGATTGCAGAACAAGTCTTAATAAAGGGTGAGATGGAGGAGGAAGAGAAAAGCTTAAAAAAAACAATAAAATAATAATACCAAGGAAAGAAAAAATGAACAAGTCCAATTTAATAGCTTACAAATTTATCAATATATTCATATTTAAAATGAAAGAAATAATATCAAAATGATTGTAAGTTTATTAATCTTTTATAATTTATCATGGCTACTTACAAATTACATGATGTTGCAAAAGTTACAAACTCTTACAATAGCCTGTCTTTTGTCATACACAAAGGGAGAACTCCCTTCTACGAAATAACATTTAACTAATTCCTTATTTGCAACTAATTTACCATAAGAGTCATGGTTTCCTTCTCTATTTGTCTTTTTATTTTGAAAATCCTAACCAACATCCTTCTATTCATCTCTAAAATAATTTAGAATAGAATAACAATATCCAAAGTGTAACTATTAGTTCAACCAAGAAGAAATTTTTAATTTTTATAGAAATAATCCTCATAAATCAGCATGTGTCTAAGAAAACTCCTTGTATTCCTTGTATTTTTTGATACCAACATGTAGAACATCCACACACAACCCCAAAAATAAAGACAATCCTTCATAAATTGAATGGCCAAGTAAGAATGATAATAGCCCATGCAAAAGAGAAAGAAACCAAGTATTTTTTTTAGCTATAGCAATTTGTTTATAATGTAGAGCAATTGTTGTAGGAATCTAGTCAAATGAGTTGAAAGGTTACACAAGAGAAAAAATGAGTAAAAAAAAACACATTTATCCTCTATCACTAGGTGAAAAGAATCATGGCACATTCATTGCTAGAGGCAATAAATAACACCCAATCTATAAGGTTTTGTCACTACAAAGGATAGGAAATATGAAGACAAAAGTCCTTCAAAAAAGAAAAAATTGTAGCTGATTAGATATCAAAAGGAAAGAAAATTGAAAGGGGGTATGCATGAGATCATGACCTCCCCAAAGTAGCGAATATATTGCTTAAATTAATATCAACACAAAATTCCAAATTATCCTAAAATGCAATTCAACATTAATATTTTTATAATTCATGTTGAAGCCTTCAAACATGAGAAGTTAAACCAATGCATTATATATTAAAACATGCTAATATGGCTCTCCTATAGTAAGTGTACATAGGTCTTGTAGTAAAAGATAGATATTTTATAGCAAAAAATATAAAAGATTGTGGATTTTTCTATACTTGTTTAAAATACTAGTGACTACCTCTATTGTAGTTTAGTTATGGTCTATAACAATACCAAATTATCTTTTTATCTTGCTAATTTTTCCTCTTCATTGAGTACTAGTACCTATGTAATTTCCCCTTTCTTCTTATCTACTTGTGAACCCATCATTATTCCTACATTATCCTTATTTTCTTAGGCCATTACAGCACCCACTTATCCATTTTTAAACCTAAATCTTCATTTAATTCTACACTTGTTTGTCTTTCATCATAAAGATGTAAATCTACCATGTTGAAAGTTGGTGATACATTTACTCCTTCTAGGAACTCTATCTCATTAATAATAATTGTAAACTTCCTCCTATACTATTCTATTACCTTCCATTTAAATTTATCATGAGTTCCCTCTAAAAAAAAAATTGTTTCACAAATGAGCTAGTATAAACTATCCAACCTAGAATTTAAGATCTATACTCTTAAAATAGGTATGTTGTGTGTGATTAGTGATTCTCTCCTTTAATCCTTCACTCATTTTTTTAAGTAGTTATTGTGTATATCCATCACTTATTCTTTCCATATTCTTTGTACTTCTCAATTTTCTCACTCTTTTTGGGTTGTACCAACCATTTTTACTACTTTCAATCACTATTTTTATGTTCAAACACACTATAGTATTTTATCCATTTCTCATTTCTCTTTCAATGAACTTAACTTAATCTTGTTTCCATCCATCACAATAGTATAATTTTTCTTTGTTTCATTATTCACATCCTCCCTATTGAGCTACAATGTCCTTCCTAATAAAAAAATGACAAGCATCAATAGGAAAAATACTACATAAAATATCATCCTTGAATGAATCAAATTGTAAACTCTCTGGAAACTATTCATTTACTACAATTGGATGTCCCTTATACAACCATGAAATATTATATGTCCCTTATACAACCATGAAATATTATATAAGATTATATGATCATTAATTTTTAAATCAAATGTCTATAATTTCATTAGAAACCAATTTATCTATAGTACAACTATCAACTATAACTTTACAATACTTACCTTAAAATTTGCATGTACTTAAAACATACTCTTCCTTTACAATGGATTAGTATTTCCCTTTACTAATTTTAATAGAAATAATTCCATTGTGATGTATTCTTCACACTTTGGTTCTTCTATTTATTTTAGTGATGGAACACTTGCTTCATGTATTTGAACAATATGATTTCAAGCCACACATTTTCTACTATTGTCTTATTGTGTTTGTGGACATTCAACTTCCCTATGAAAAACCTCCCCACACCTATAAAAAAATTCCAATGAATCATCTACCTCTTTCTCTACTATTATTTCCTTTTTCATTTGATTATTATATTCCTCTTGTGCCTTGATTAAAATCATTATTTTTTAAGTACCTAGGTTTCTTCTTCTTATATTTATTTTCCTTTGCTTCTATTCATGGTGCAGGAGCACACAGGCAGATAGATGATCAACACCAACCAAAAAAATATTTTATTTTGAGTTCAGTTTTGTTGTAGTGTTTGCTCTTGGGTTTGTAGTCTATCTTGATCTCTATCGTCTTTGATGGCGATTAACTCACATTTTGAAATAAATTGTCAAATGCCATATAGCAATTTTCACTAATGAAGCCTTTCAATATTTGATGGATTTAATCTCCTTTATTTATTATTGATTATGAATTATAATATTTCTCGGTGATTCTAATGGATACAATCATGCTAAGAAGGTGAACAAGGAAGTATGCAGGGGCAGCAATGTCAATGCAACCAAGAAAGACTCTTAGATCGTGCCAATAGGGAATTAATATATTCCATGAGGAAAGGGATTGATAGTAGGCAGACTATCATACACTTAAGCATATGCAGTTAAAGAATTATGCCAGTAACCAAATTGATAGTGGCTATGAGGAATGCCAAGGGATAAGAGAGGCAACGCAAGAAGAGTAAGCAGACGTGCCTTATGTGGAAGAGAGAATATGAATAGACATATGCAGACAGAAAGCTAAGAAATATCATAGCACACGAGGAAGAAGGAAAACTGCCATGCTATGATTTTATCATAGAAGATTGAAGAGGGACCGCTCATTTAAGGAAGGGATAATTTTGCTTGCAAAGAGTTCTTGGCAGGGGCCGCACCTTGGTGATAGAAGAAGTTTTCTGAAAAACCACGGGAGGGAGAAGAGAAGGCATGTGGAAGAGCCAGAAGAAAGAAAACAGGAGAATACAAGGAGGCTGTGTAGAAATGATGGAGGAGTGGGTCGATGGTGGATGAGAAGAGAGCCCCGTGCTAGTGTAAGATAAATCATTTGTAAATTGACAAAGCTGTGACAGAGCCCGTGAGAAGAGGGTGAAGGGACCACGTGGTGATGTACCTGGAGTGTGCAGCAAAAGGAGAGGTTGCGCTTATATGATGAAGGAAAAAATTCTAGCAAATCGGATATAAAGAGGAATTACACCAGGGAAAAGAGTAAAGGCGCAGAAATGAAGTATCAAATGGGCTGCATGATATTTAGATAAAATGTTGAGACAAGTTGTGTAGAGGAGAGCAATTTTGTGATACAGTTGTACATGTATTTGAATTGAATCAAATTGTAGACATCTAAATTTGACCACTCTCAAATGGTCAAATCCGTCTCTTTTATTCATCTATTCCTTCGATATTAATTAAATGATTTATTTAATTAATATTTCACCCATTTGCCTAAGGTTTTTAAAGTAATAATTAAATACTTTACCTTTCATCCTTTCCTCTCTAAATTAAATAAATATATCAATTTATTTAATTTAGTCATTTATCCTTTTGTGAATTTAAATCAATTTTAAATTCCCTCTTTTCTCTCTCCTTCTCACATCCTCCATAACCTTCTTATAATCTAGATTAGTCTAATTAATCTATAATTAGGATGTGCACACCTTTAATCATAATTAATATCACATCCTCCATATTTGTCCACTTGCCTCTAATCCCTCATTAGTCTTCTTAATAACCTGTTTGCACAACCTTAATCTAATCACATGCCATCTTTGGCATGTCCTCCAAGTCAACCTTTCATAAGTGCTTTCCTTTTTGAGCCTTGACCATTTCCCCATGTGAATTTAAAATTCACATTTATTCATTCAATACATTTCTCTTCTCCGTGCAAGTTGTTGGGGAATTTTAAATTCCCTCATAGGTCACATTAGTCACATGGGACAAGGACCTCCTTTGTGAAGACCTTGTCTTATCCTCAAGGTATTCCCCAATCATGTGAATTTTAAGTTCACATTTATTCCCCCAACATCTTCTCTCATTCCAATGGTGATAAGAGAGGACTTTCCAAAATTCCTCACTTGTCACCATCACTCTCATATGGGGACAAAAATTTTCTTTTCAAAAAGATTCTCCCTTAATCCCAAGGTACTTGCAAGTACCTCCACCTCACATGTCTTTTTTCCATATTGCCTATACTTGTGACACCTCCTCTTCCACATGGCAGGATGTGAGAGCTTGTGAGTCCTCAACTCACCATAGCCCTCCATCTTGCCCATGTTGGCTAAATCCTAGCTGTTCAAATCCCTAGAGGCCTTTCCCTTAAAATAAAGGATTTTTGGTTTCATTTTCTAATAAGCCAATCATCCATTCAAACTCTCTAACTCTCAAGCTCAAGCAATCTCATACTCTCATCCTCCATTAATCCTCAAGCTCATCTTGCAGTCATTTTGTTCATCTTATCACATACCCACTTGCATCATTTGAATCCTCATCACATCTAGATCATTTTGCATATCATTTTAAGTGATTTGTCATCAAGGAGCACACATCTTATCAACATCAAAGGGCCAACCAAGAAGATCAACTTGAACAAAGGTATAATCTTTTTTTTCTCCTTCTTTTGTTTGAGTTCAACTAGGCTTATCTCGAGGTGTTGTTTGTGTTTTCCCTTGCTTGCATTTCATTTTGTTTTACATTTTAGACTAGGAGATTTCAACTACGCACACAAATAAAGTTCAGTTTTGCTTGCAATCAAAATTGTGTTTCAAATATTGAGATACGGTTGAGTGTTGCCTAATAGTGTAATTTTTTTCAGAGGGGAGGACCCTCTTGCATCAATTGGTATCAAAGCAAGTAGTCCTGAGAGTAGAGAGGATCCACCAAGACCTATGGGTGAAAGTGTGAACAGATCGTCAATGAGGAGACAGTTCGCACGTAGAGGAAAGTGTGTGAAGTGGTAGTGAAGAAGCTCGTAAGAGTTGTTGCAGATATAAGGAATCCTAACAGTGAGAAAGAGAGCTTGAAGCCGTAGAGGAAACTTGAGAAGTGATGACATATTGTGAGAGGTGAGATTGCAACATACAAAATTGGGTTGGGTCATGAAGAGGCCCATGCAGATACGGTTTTGGGAGCAATATTGGAATGATGTGGAGGACGAAATGTGTGAAGCGTTGGAAAGATAGTTGGTGAAGAAGTAGGAAAGATCAAGACGAGGCTCAAGAAATTGGAAAAGAATTTTTAGAGAGGTGAAAAGAAAGTGGCAAAGAGGAGTGAGAAGAAGAATGAGGATAGCAACCTGAGATGGAAAGAGGAAGAAGTAAGAGCATCCCCTACCGATGAAGAAGTTGTAGCAATGACGTGATATGAGGAAGGCATGACAATAGAAGAAGAAAAGATAAAGGTGAACAACGAAGAGGTCATAGCTGAAGGCGAAGGTGAATCATATTTTTTTGCTCAATTGTTGGCGATTGAGGAAGAATAGATGACAAAGCCCATTGATGTAATGAAGATAGATGAACAAAAGATTGTAGTTGACAAGAATATGGAAGGTGTTGCAGTAAAATTTGATATTGCAGCTGTGATGAGAGACATCATCCGATTGTGTGATGTTATTTCATTTTCGGATGTAGTAGTAGAAGATGAGATGAATAGAACACAAGAGCATGTAGCAAATGTTGTGTGGTTGTGTGTAGAGTTGGTTGAGGATGTTGCATGGTATTGGTGGAGGTGATCAGTTAGAGGTGAGTTTGAACTCACGAAGGAGAAGAGAAATATGGAAAGCATTTGGTGGAGGAGGTCGATCTTTGGTGGACATGAGTCCATGAGGGCAAAAAGAAGGATGCAGTGTTGCTAGAGAGAGGTGGTGTGTGTTCTAAAGAGATGCTAGAAAAGGCGAAAAAAAGCTTGATTTTTAGCACTTGGCAACGAAAGAGTTTGCTACAGGTTGATTTCAACCTGAAAGAGTGTTTCTATCACTCAACTCCATCATTGTGATCCTATGCTCACAATCTTTCTACCTAACATGTCTGGTGCCGGACCATGCAAGCCAAAGATGATCGACACTAACCAAAAAAATCTTTTATTTTGAGTTCAGTTTTGTTGTGGTTTTTTTCTCTTGGATTTGCAGTCTATCTTGATCTCTATGGTCTTTGATGGTGATTAATTGATATTTTGACATAAATTTTCAAATGTCATATAACAATTTTCACTAATTAGTTCTTTCAATATTTGAAGGATTTAATCTCCTTTATTTATTATTGATTATGAATTATAATATTTCTCTGTGATTCTAATGGATACAATCATGCTAAGAATATGAAGAAGGAAGTATGCAAGGGTAACGATGTCAATGCAACCAAGAAAGACTCTTAGACTGCGCCAATAGGGGATTAGTATCTTCCTTGAGGAAAATGATTGGTAGTAGGAAGACTATCATACACTTGGGCATATGCAGTTGGGTGATCCCACAATACTAGTTTACAATTTTTGGCCAAAATGGACATTGAACTGAATTTTTTTAACTAAATCTTCACTTTTGGTCACCTATAGCAGCTAAACTATGAAGCATTTCAAGATGATGCAAACTAGTGATTTGTAACATTTTGTCTATATATTCTAAATATATATATTTTTAAAATGAATAAGATTGCATTTATTTTCCATCTCCTTTAAAAACTAGATTTTATCAATAAACACCATTTTAAGGAGTGATGCTTATCGTATACAATATAACTTTTTTCTATGAAGGATAAAATTCTAATTTTTTTGATTTTAGATTTATGTAGCTTTTAATATCTAACAAGTTCATTGGTTTTCATAGTTTTTATTGAATATTTTTCCCTAATCAAAAGAGTTTTGAGAGTCGGAAATCGAGAATTTACAATTCGGACATGAAACAGGACTACCTCCAAAATTTGTATGTAATCAAAATTGCTTTTAATGGATCCAAAAGGACATCAATACCTAGCCCAAACATATTTTTAAGAATTTTAGTTTGATAATTTACTATTTTTCCACATGTGCAAAACAGAGAGCTTGATTTTTGGTGAAAAACCTATGTTTAATCAAACTAAAAAAAAAAATACATAATAAAATCAAAATGTATATTAAAATTCTTTATTTGATGGATAGCTGGTTGAGGACTACCGGCATCATCGGTTAAGATCTATATATCCATTTTCATCCTCAACTTTCGAGCTTGAAACAAAATTTTGCAAAAATTTGGTGTCGAAGGGCAAGAAAGGGGGAAAAGGGGGGTTCGCTCGAGCCCCCCTTCGAGCGCACCCCCCTTGACCTTTCAAATGAAGGGGGCTTCAAACGAACCCCTCTTTTTTCAAAAGAAAAAATTTCTTTAAATTTAGGCAATGTGCAAAATGTAGAACCCATCAAGTAAGAGGGTTTTCTCAAAGGGGGGTTTGAGTGAACCCCCTTTGGGTTCACGCGGACCCTAAGTTCATTCAAACACCCCAAACCCAAATTTTTCTTCATGGGAGAATTTTTTGCAATTTTCCTTCCTCGATGGAATTATAAACTAATTTTGTGCGATCACCCAGTTAAAAAATTATGCCGGTAACCAAATTGATAGCGGCTATGAGGAATGCGAAGGGATAAGAGAGGCAATGCAAGAAGAGTAAGCGGACATGCCTTATGTGGAAGAGAGAATATGAATAGACATATGAAGACAGAAAGCTAAGCAATATCATAGCACGCGAGGAAGAAGGCAAACTACCACGTTATGATTTTATCATAGCAGATTGAAGAGGGGCGGCTCATTTAAGGAAAGGATAATTTTGCTTGCTAGAGTTCTTGGTAGGGGTCACAGGTCTTGGTGATAGAAGAAGGTTTTTGAAAAACCACAAGAGGGAGAAGAGAAGGCACGTGGAAGAGACAAAAGAAATAAACATGAGAATACAAGGAGGCTACATAGGAATGATGGAGGAGTGGGTCGATGGTGGATGAGAAGAGAGCCCTGCACCAGTGTAAGATAAATCATTTGTAAATTGATAGAGTTGTGGCAGAGCCCTTGAGAAGAGGGTGAAGGGATCGCATGGTGATGTACCTGGAGTGTGCAGCAAAAGAAGAGGTCGCGCTTATATGGAGGAAAAAATTTTGGAAAATGGGATATATAGAGGAATTACGCTAGGGAAAAGAGTAAAGGCACATAAATGAAGTATGAAATGGGTTGCATGATATTTAGATAAAATGTTGAGATAACAAGTTGTTTAGAGGAGAGAGATGACATCATTGTAAAGAAAGAAATATAACTAGGCAGACTAGAATGTCATGTGAGGCTGTTTAAACGTCGAGAAGAGAAATTTTGTGATACAGTTGTACATGTATTTGAATTGAATCAAATAAAGTTTAGTTTTGCTTGCAATCAAAATTGTGTTGAATATTGAGATAGGTTTGATTGTTGCTTAATAGTGTAATTTTGTACCAAGGGGAGGACCCTCTTGCATCAATTCATTTGTTGTCTTTTAATAGAGAATATTACTCTCTCGTTTAATAATTTTATTTCTTTCTTAAGAGTTTTGTAGTTATGAAATAATTCATAGGTACATTAATCTAACTAGTAAGACTAAAAAAATTTCACAAGAGAGATACAATAGAAAGAATTTTTATATTACTAGAAAATAATAAATATTGTATCATACAATAAAATAATATGGCATTTTAAATATCAACAAGGATAAGACCATTGATATATATAAGATAATAGAAATTTTCTAAATCCTATGATATGAGACATAAAAAATAAAAGACCTAAGTAAGCTTAAGTAACTAGTGGTGAATAGTTCCTAAAGTGAAACTATCTAGATAATATACCCTATCACTTTAACACTCACCTTAAGTTTAACTTAGAGAGGTACAAAATATATATAAAGAAAAAGATGCATCCAAAAACAAGGCCTAATGAGGTACCCATGTACAAAATATCCCTCACAAACTAATAAATAGAGAAAACCTTGTGGGTAAAAACTCCTATCCAAACAAGAAAAATAAATAGGAAAATAAAAAATGTATAAGTGAAGGATGGAGGTCTCAATAAGACCCACCCAAGGATAAATTCTTTCACCCCAATAATAAATTGTATTTGAAGATAATGAGGCTTGATGTCAAAGGCTTAGTGAAGATGTCAATTTAAACTACTCCTCTATAGGAAAATACTCCAAGATGAGAACACCATCCTAGATGAGATGTAGAATTAAGTTCACATGGATATTAATATCCTTCTACTATTGGTGTTGCATTAGGTTTGATAAATATGAAAAACTTTATGATTATCACACTAGATGGTGATGGCCCGACTATAAGGAAAAAGTATGAACTCATGTTCATTAATAGTCAAAGCTAAAGAACCATCTAGCTAGCCAAAACTATACCTTGATAATATACCTCTATAGATGATAATGTAATAGAATATTACTTCTTACAAGACCATGCAATGGAAGAAAACCCAAGGAAAAAGATAAAACTATAAGTAGACTTCCTATCATGTCAACATCACCAACCCAATCAAAGAAATTGAAATCAACAACTTGAGAGTATCCTAATATATATTGAACACCAAAATTAGTGGTTTCATAAATATATCTCAAAATACATTTGGTATCTTATTGATTACTCTCATGTGCTTCCTTAGAAAAATGGGAGACAATTCCAACTACAAAATAAATATGAAGATGAGAATGTTTCAATTCCAAAGTGGTGAATTGTAATATAATAAAACATCTTACTAGAATGGAATGGAAGTAGGCTTTCAATAAAGCATGTCAAATCTCTAAATCAAAACAAGAATTATATACTATGGTGATATATGTAAAGAATTAGTAATGGCAGATTTTTTTCTCAAGACCTCATGGAAGCTAGAAGCCATGCTCTTAGTTCAAGATATAAGACATATACTTTTATTATTAAAATATTATCTTATATATAACTTGGATCTCAACATCATAAATGAGTCGCATATTAGTTCTTGTATGGAAAATCATCTTGATATGATAGTGTCCCTACATATGCACAAAATTAATTTAGTTTAGATTAAAGTAAAACAAACACCTGTGAAATCACTTTAATGCATTAATAATATTTTAAAGGAACTTACACAATAACTAATTTATATACTATTAATTATATTAAACACTCCACTTTTGTTCATATTCATATATATGATATGTACTACATATAAATTGTCCTAGATTTGAGCAACATATTGGCCATACTCATCTAACTCATGTTGTACCTTATGAATATAAACAAGGTAATGCAATTATATTGAGATATTTGGATGCATATTAGTTCAAGATATGACATATAATTTTATCATTAAAATATTATATGTAAAGTTAGTAATGACAGATTGTTTCTCAAGACCTCATGGAAGCTAGAAGTTATGCTCTTAGTTCAAGACATAAGACATCTAATTTTATTATTAAATTATTATCATATATCTAGCGTGGATGTCAACATCATAAATGAGTCGCACATTAGTTCTTGTATGGAAAATCATCTTGATATGAAAGTGTCCCTACATATGCACAAAATTAATTTAGTTTACATTAAAGTGAAACAAACACTTGTGAAATCACTTTAATGCATTAATAATATTTTAAAGAAACTTACACAATGACTAATTTATATACTATTGAATATATTAAACACTCCATTTCTTTCATGTTCATAGATATGATATACTACATATAAATTGTGCTAGATTTGAGCAACATATTGGCCATACTCCTCTAACTCATGTTGTACCTTATAAATATAAACAAGGTAATGGAGTTATATTGAGATATTTGGATGCATATTAAACTCATTTTTTATGTATCAATAGTAAAATGGAAATGAGTATAAGGACCTACATAATGATATCATCTCCATTCTCATATACTATCTCTTTTTGTCATAATAGTTTGATCAATGGATAATGTTATTTCATGTCAATGACAACCCAAGATAAATGATTGTTTATGTAAGAAGGAACACATTACAATTTACTGAAAATTAGTTTCATTTTTAGCATAGGAAGGATAATGACTATACTTTTGCCTCTATCTTAAGCTAGCTTCGAGAATCCATTGCACTTTATTATTGGGTTGATACATTATGATAAATGATAGAGATTTTTCCTATCATGTTAATAGAGGAGTCCAGTGCTATGTAATATAATAAGTGAGTATGGGTTAGTCATTTTTCATTGCTATTTTCTCAACCATCTAAATTCACACATCATGTTTGATCATGATAATCGGGGCTATTATTAATGTACATAAGACAATTTTAACATGTTCTACTAGTAGTTTGAAATAACCCATATGATAAAAATTATCACTTATTTGAAATGCTTGGAGAAATTAGAACACATGATAAGGGGCATTTGAGAAGGTTTTTGTAACTTGGAAGGTCACTTTCCAAAATTTGTAAGTATAATGGCTCACTTCCCTAAAGGGATGAGCAAAAAAAAATTCAAAATTTAATAATTGGGGAACCTAGTGAGATTTTTTTTGCATCAACTAGGGTCCTTGGTGGTTTATATCAATAGTGGTCAAATGATTTATGAATTATTTGCATTACAAAAGAACATGGAGTGGATTTTTATGAAATTATTATTATAATTCTATAATTAGATGGATTCAACTTTGACTTCCTAATTTCCACTTATATCAATATCTTGTTTCTTATATTTTTTATTTATATTGATATTGTTTGTATGTAATATATATGTATGTACACACAAAAAAAAATCATAAAAATCTTATGAATCTATTATGAAGAATTTTTTTTTTTGTTTTTAATTGAATTTTTTTTTTCATGTTTAAATTTTTATCAATATTGACTTTTGAATAATAATATTTAAAATAAAATAATTTGAAAAATTAAAAAAAAATCACCAAGAAAAAATTATAATCGAAATTTTCATATATAATAACATAATATACATTCTAATTTGAAATAATTTTATTTTATAATTAAAAAAAAATTCTATCAAATATAAACAAATTAAACACTTCTAAATAACTTTAATATAATCAAAAATTAAAATTAAAAATACCAAAATAACTGAATAACGATATATAACCACTAAAAAATTCCCATGCATTCATCCCTACCACAAAATAAAAAGGTCAAACAACATATCAGATACCCAAAAGAAAGGCCACTCAATGAAAATTTGGCAATTTACTTTTCTTATCGATTTATTCTCAATGTTTTCGTCATCCTTTGACTTAAACTCTCAAGGTACGTAAAATCATCATCCTATCAAACTACTCAAACTTATTCTTGGGAATCCTACCTCTAAAAGCTTACTGGAAAACAACGCATCAGATCAGATTACCATTTTAAAAAACATATTTGAATTTGGGTTGCACTATACTCATAAGTTGCTTTTAACAAGAGACGCATATGCATCATGTTCCTGCCGATTGCCAGTTGTGTTTGGTTGTTTGTGAGATGTAGTTGACAAAAGCTGTTAGGAGGGTGCAATGTCACTTTGTGTTGTCTTAAAAAGAAAAAATATTACACATGGAGTTTTCATTTTTTTTTTTAATTGTAAATCTTTGATGAAAGCTAAAGCCTTACTTATTATAAGCAGAATCAAATATTTGTGAATAGAAATATATATTCATAAATATTTGTGAATATAAATAGATATTCATAGAATTAGCATTGTATGATAGAGATCATATAATTTGAAAGTTTATACAAATAATGACATGCATTATCGTAAATAATTATGCAGCTGAAGTTTATAGTTTAGTATTAAACCATGTTGCATATACTATCAATTTCAAAAGTATAGTGAAACAATATTTAATACAAAAATGCTTTTGTCAAAAACAAAGCTCTCCAATCCTACACGCTTAAAACAATAATACGATTTCTTGTCCTATTTATAAATATTGTTAGAGTGCTATTGATATCTTTGTATGTAGATGATCGGTTCCAATTTTGGACTTGTAGCAACATAAAAGGATGTATAAAATTAAAAAATGAAAGAAATGTGTTTTTCAAAGAAGCTAACTGAATTTCACAAATTAAAGTTGACATTACAAATAATTGAAGTGCACAAAAATTTAACTAAATTTCAAGAATTAAAGTTGACATTGCAAATAATTGAAGTGCACAAAATTTTTTATTAAAAGAAATAATTTTGAAATTGACAAATGAAATAACAATAATTAAACTTAAAGAAAAAATAAGTATTTTTGAGTAAATTTAAGGTTTTCAAAAAAATCCCATTTACAAAAAAAAAGCTCCATTAAAATTGAATTAACTTGTTTGGAAAAAAACTATACAAGTATATATTGTTAAGTAATTGATTGAAAAATTATTAAAAAATAAGTCAATTAATTTAAGTAGTAAAAAAATTATATGTAAAATAAAAACTTATACTATATTTATAATATTAATTTTGAACAACTAAGAATATTAAATTAATAAATATCTTATTAAAGTATAAATTTATTAACAAAATTAATTTACAAATTTAGATGCTTTATTAGAAACATAAAACAAGTTTTAAAAAAAAACTTTGAATCAAACTATTTAAACAATTTACACTTTAATTTCTTAGGAAAAACTATTAAAATAATCTGTAAATAGAACTTTATAAAGTAATAAAAGTTTTATATGTTTTGGAAAATTAAGGATTTTTTTTTTAAAAAAGCTTGCAAATGTAATGAAAAATCGATCGAAATTGGTATTTTAATAATTTTACTGCTATTGAACCTTCTTAGACCAATTTAAATTCAATTATAAAATAATCATTTCTAATTATTAAAATATAAAAAAAATGGAATTAACTCACATAATTTGTTTAAACGAAACACATTGAGCCAAACTTTTTGTTTTTACTATTTTTACATGGTAAATGTTTCATTCACGGGTAAATTCATATTAAATTATTATATAGCATTCCATAACTACTATAACCAATCATGTTGATAGGTGGGAGGCATGCACTTTTTAAGGTTAAATGAATTTACGTGTGTTGCTTTTACTTTGTTCATTCTTTTCCATTCTAAATAATTACAGGCCTCTCTTGCCCTTCAATCCAGACTGCCTTTAAAATAAGAAAAACTTATCTGGGCTTCTTTATTCTTTGCTATCTATCTATTTATTTATTTGTTCATTCTTATAGAGCAAAATCTTTATTTGGGTTATCTGAAATGTGTTGCCCGCTCAGACTGATTTCTAATAAAAA
>VDFB02073929.1:0-33761 GCA_007258455.2 Sequoia sempervirens | reverse complement strand
CAAATAAATCAATTTATTGATTTATAAATCACTTTCCCCTAACAAAAAGCTACCCTTGAGGAATAGTCTTCTATTTCAAATTCAAAATTTGAATGGCATGTCCTTCCAACATATCATTTACTCTCTCTTACAAGTCCTTCCAACAAGGCATTTACTTCTTCTTACATGTCCTTGCTTTGAGCCAAGTGGCATTCAATGCAATTTTATTTCCCCCTCTTACATGTCTTTTCTCAAAATTCAAGTTCAAAAATGCATTTATTGGCACATTTGTCAAAACTTGCTCATTCCTCATCCAATCACATTTGGACAAGTGGCATTTTTCCATTGGCCAAATCTTTGTCCCACATTGCTCTATTTTGGCTTTGTTTCCATTTCAGCATTCTATAAATAGAATGCTTCACCATGCATTTTATCATCCACAATTATGCAAAGTTACTATGCTAAAATACTTAGCAATCCTCATCCATCTCATTTAGCTAGGTTTTTTGCAGATTTTAGCTTGGAGCATACATTCATCAATCTTCATCAAAGTGGATCACAATCTTCATCAAATCATCAAAGCTAGCATTGGAGTTGGGAAAGGGCCAATTTCCACATCAAATTGACACCAACTCCCTCAAGAGATCAAGAGTTTTCTTGCATTAGATAGGATTTAATTGTTTCATTTGTGTTCTTCATTTTCATTTCTTATCTTTTGCAAATTTCAAATGGATTTCTTGAGGAATCATTTGTTTCTAACCTTGTGTTTGATCTAATTGTTTGCATGTTTATTGTGTTTGTGCAAGGTCTAGATTCAAATGGTCTACATAAATAAATTCAAATTTTTATTTTAATGTAATTTATGATGCACCAGACTCTGTTACTCAAGGTGGAATGTACCAAATATTCTCGGAAGATGCCACCCAACATTTTGATGCAGCGTTTCAAAATCAATCAACAACATCGTGTAACATTGTCTAGGATGATATTCTTGATAACTCATTTGATGCTTCTTTAAAGCTCGTTTGATGCAAGCTTCTGCTCCATCATGCTCACCCTTTCCATGCCCACTCTCAAAAAAACTCCAAACATGTGGTATTTTGTAGATTTTATGATATCTACAAAGTGCATAGAATGGTCGTGAAGATTTGAATTGTGTCACACATCCATCTGACCATACAAAATGATTTTCAAATTTTACACCCCTGCTTCTCAAATTCTCAAAAAATATTGTAAAGCAATGTTGGACAAAAAGTGTGTCATGCTCTTTATCATCACTAATATAAAAGTGATATTCTTTCTTAATGGCTCGTTCTTCATCTATACTCTCAACACCATCCAATTATGATTGTGCATGTCGATAACACACATGAACCATAATAGTGATCTGCTTTGAAAAGTAATACTCTGATTGAATCTCCTTTTGATGTACAAAGGAGTAATTTTCTGCAAATTCAATTACTGCTAGAACTGTTCCATGTGGGAAAGTATCTCTCAATGTTTGAATTGTTGTGCTTGCCACTTAGAAAAAAATGAATGATGTATGTATGGTCGATCATCTCTTCAAAAAATCTCTCCCAATTCTCTCCAATGGGAATCTCCTCTACATAGTTCAACCTTTGTGGATTCTTTTCCCAAAACTTGTTTACAACTTCACATACTGCACCAGAGCAGTAAATGTTCAATAAACCACACTTGATCAATGAAACATTACATCAAAGAGAATCCAAATAACTTGATCTATGAGAAATTGAAACAAATAAACTCTAAAAAAATAGTACTTACCTCTTGCAATTTACTGTCTTTGTTAGGTCAGTATCCTCAATTCTTGAAGGAAATTTAGCCAAATTTCCACATGTCTCACAAATTCCTTTTATGTAGTTTATTTGATGTCCATTTTCATGATCACATAATATAGACTTTATGAACAAACTTATTTTTTTAGGAGGTGCATTTTGAAACCCACATCTTTCTTCCTCATCTTTTGAAACACTTGATAGTAGAGATCAAATTCAATACGATAACGACAACAAAAAGTTTCAAAAAACTCGTTTATCTTCACATAATATGGCTTAAACCTTTCAAACATTGTTTTCCCAATCTTTATATGAGGATACAATTACAAAAAGCCCATGGTACATCTCAAACAACGCGTCTTAGCCAATGTTTTATGATTTTCATAAATACTAGGTCCAATCCTGTGTCTCATAACATCTCTAGTATTTGATGATGGATGAGTCTGATCATGCAAAAAACCTAAGACCAAGTTCCTAACAACATCTTCTATCCTGTCAGAACGGGGAGCTCTACACATAATTTCCCAATTTCCTTCTAAACTCTCATCCAAAAAATTTCTCTTTTTCTCATATTTTATCAATGTGGTTCTACTATAACCAATTTCAGTTGAAAGTGCATACATTTTTCTTTTTCTTGCTATATCTTGATGTACAATAGATGTCAACATCACCCTTCTTGTAGTGGCCTTATCCACTTATCGAGATCCTTTCCCAATGGAATCTAAACCCCTTTTAACATTTTGAACAATATCCTTTTGTAATCCCATGTCTTTCTTCTTATTTTGATGTTGTTGCGCGACTAGTTCTGCACACTCCGAGCTCATCAACGGCTAGAAGCAAATGTGATAAATAACTGCCTTTTCATGCACATGATTGAAATGGATTAATTGATCATTCCATTTACGCATTTAGTCATTGACCTCTTTCTCTTATTATAAGGCTGGTTGGCATAATATTTTAGTTTCTCCATATCCATTTCAAGTAAATGATCTAAATTTCTATGAGAAATTTGTTTCCTCACCTTCTCAGCTAGTTTTATATGCTCATCCATACCAGTAAGAGGAAGTGATCCCAACCCCTCTCCAACATGTATTGTTTGAACTTGTGCCTCCTCCTTATCTTCAAGGACCATGCGTTCTTGAGCGGATTCATTTGATCCAATGTCTAGATTTGGCTCGACTTGAGCATGAAAACTTCCTGCTTGTTGAGCCCTTCCTACATGTCACAAAATATTTTGCAAAAAAAAGTGAGATGATGTTATATAAGTGAGGTTTATGTATGCAAGCAAACAAACTAATAAGACATGATGCTATAAGTGAGAGAAGTTTCTGCTAGTTTTATATGCTTATCCATACCAGTAGAAGGAAGTGATCTTGACCCCTCTCCAACAAGCATTGTTTGAACTTGGGTCTCCTCCCTAACTTCAAGGTCCATGTGTTCTTCAACGGATTCGTTTGATCCAATATCTAGATTTGGCTCGACTCCAGCTTGAGGAATCCCTAGAGCATAAAACATAAAAATAATGAGAACATTGAAGTGATGAAAAGAAAAGACCAAAGACACAAAAAACCTACATGCACATGTATGAAAAAAATCCATAAATGCATAGCCAAGGATAGGATACACATAGGTCAAATTCCATGCCAAGCATCAAAGTTTGAGGAGTATGCATACAAGTGACTTAGAACTTTTAGGCTAGTGATATAGCAAAGGAAACCCTTAGAGTATAACAAGGTGATCCAAAGAACCCCAACAAAATTGGGCTATAAGATGTTTCAAGGTTTCAACTAAATTTCCAATATCATGCTAAGATGAAAAAAGTTAAAAATTTATGGGACATAAAACACAACCCAAATAATCAACTAAAACCAAACACAAATATTGAAACAAAAAGAATTGGCTTAAGGAATTGGAGTCAAGGATCAGATAAACATTGCAACTTGCATGACCAAGATGACTTGAGGACATTTAAAAGTATTTATAGTCATTCAAGTGCAATAAAACTTGAAAGTTTGAAAAAGCACAAAATAAGTTCAAAATGAAGAAGAAAAGAAAGACAATATAAAAACAAGACCTAATAAAAATGAAAAGGAAACAAAGAAACAAAAAATGTAAAGGGAGTCTTTATATTGTCCAAGAAAAATGAGACATATGTGCAAGGACAACAAATCTCTCCTATTCTTTCAATTAGGATTTCTTGGTCTTGGATGTATATCTCTATAGTGAAATCTTACAAAAACTTAAAGATGGATAATTGTAAACTAATAGGTACTCCAATAAATGATGGTAAGAAACCTTCAAAACAAATGTGTTTTAAGACATAAAAAGAATAATCTATCATATAACTATTATTCCTTGGCACCATATAGCTTGAGTTTTGATGTATACATGTGTTAGTCTCTAGAAAACCTGACATTGCATTGGATTTAAGTATAATTTGAGTTATAATTTTCAAATAATTCTAGAGCTTAGAATTGGGCATTTATTAAAATATTAAAAAAATATTTTTAAGGAACTATTGATCATTAGATTAAATTCAATGGGAGTTTAGAAAAATATTAAGCTAATTAGATGTTGCAATGTAGATTGGATAGGGGATATTGATCACCAAATATCAACATTAGAATGCTACTTCATTGTACATGAAGGTGTAGTTTCATGAATAGTTAAGAAAAAATAATGGTTTCTTTCAAAGTGAAAAGTTAGAATATATAGGAATTTGCAAAGCCATAAAATAATTAATGTGGTTGAAAAAATTATGAAAATCAAAAGTGGCATAGTGAGGGACACAAAATTTAAGGTTTCATTGGAGAACTAAGCATGTATTGAAGTACACTATCATTTTCTTCATGAACAAAGTAAAGAGAAAATTGTGTAGATGCAATACTCAACAATGATAATGTGATGACAAAAACATTAAACAAAGGTATTGGTAAAAGATAAGTGTAAGGTTTGTAGGGAAGGATTTAATGTACAATATTTTAGTTTAAGAGCACATTTTAAGTTGGGGTATTGTAAGTTGAAAAATGGTCATACATTAAACATTTCTAATTTTAATAAGAAAGCCAATGCAAAATGTATGCACATACAAATTTATGTTTAGGTGTAATAACCAAATTATTGGGTGGAGTAATGCACATTATGGATTCCATCCCATCAAATGAATACTCATGTTTTTTCAAAGTAAAAGTCCTAAACACACACTTGAGAGTGAGAGAGAGAAGAAACAAACATGTACCTTGTTTCTTTCTATGATAATTTTCCAAGATTTGTTCACGCCTCTTTTGTTCTTCTTTTGACAATTTTCATTGAGATGTATTTTTTCTTTTTCTTTGTTGTACCATTTTCTTCTTAAACTTAAAGATGACTCAAAACAAGTCCTCTACCAACTTAGTTAAATTCTCCTCCAAATTTTTCCTTGATTGATAAAAATGAAAAGTTGTTGAGCTCCAATATTTGCCTCCTTGATAAATGTGCAAAAACTTCTTCTCCAAAATCTGCGCTCCAAGTGATATAAATGAGAATTAATCTTGCAATTTGATATCCGTAATAATGAAAAATAAGCTTCTATTTATATGCATATGGATGGGAAAAAATTATTCTAGTGTACATGGAATAATTAGATCCTAGTTTAAATGAATCAAGTAGTAAACAAACAAGTTATTTCATTGTGGAGTTTGTTGTTATTTAATTCATAGGTATGCACAACATATCTAGTAATTTTAGAATTTTGTTAAAGTGTCAAAAATGTATATTAGAGGTATAATTTGAATTGAATTTTCTTAATTATATTTGAATTGAATTTCAAGTTACTTGTCAAAATGTATAATAGAGGTATAATTTGAATTAAATTTTCTTAATTATATTTGAATTGAATTTCAAGTTACTTGTCAAAAGATTATATCTTGTTCTCAACTCAATGGTTCATGTTGCTTAAGTCATTTTTAAAAAATATTTTGTGATCAACATGAATGAACTTAATTATAAAGTGGCATTGATTTCCCTAAAATTCTACTAGAGATCAAATGTATATTGAATATAAGGAAATGTAAGTTGTAAGAGATCATAAAATAAGAAAACATGTATGTATATTGAATATTTATAGCAAATGCATATATATATTATGTGTAAACATGTTTAAACCATAAGCAAACACATGTACATACATGTAAAGGGATTCAATGTATAAGCATAACACATATTATAAGCAAAGATGCAAATGTATGTATATATCATATAAGAAAATATATGTACATATCATATAAGCAAAATGTAAATTATAGATCATCAAATGTCGAATACTAAAGATCAACAAATAAGCAAATGTATGTTTATCATATAAGCAAATGTAAGTTAGAGATCATCAAATCTTGAATACTAAAGATCATCATATAAGAAAATACATGTGGTAAAGATCATAAATCTAGTGTGCAGGGCCTAATATGAATGTCTACTCCTAGTCGAACGACCATATGAATGAGAACGGTCCTGCTCTAATGGATGTGCTGAGCCCTACAAATAAAATTGTGTACAGGATGTGTTAAATACATATAATTTATATTAAATAAATTTTATGAAAGTTATTTTTAAATGAACTTGTATTTTTAAATATCAATCTAGATCTATGCATACATAAATATTGCATGTAAATATACACGTGTGATTATATAAAAATGTAAAACTCACATGTCCACTGGCAACAGATTCATCCACAGAGTCACGTCGATCATGCACACGATCTAGACCAAGGCTAGGAGTGATATGAGGTATGTCCACCTGTAACAATATATACATATATATATCAACTTACATGAATATCTAGTTAATTTTTTTTTTAAATAATGAAAAAAGAATTGAAACATGCACATGCACACATACATGCACATCATCTGATATCAGATGACCTAAGTCCTCTGCAAGGGCCGCCTCCACCATATCCACCACATGGTCAAGTGACGAATCAACATCTGCATCCATCTGATCTATCCCATGTCGTGCCATAAATGATGAATGTAGAGGACTATGAAGGTGAGATGGCATCGACGATGATGAACTAGAACCAATCAACATATCAGTAAAACCCATAGTTTATGCAGCTGTCGAATGAACTGTAGATGGATCCTGACGCGCAGTAGTGCTCGACTGAGAGTGATGGGATCCTAGAGTTGAATGGAATATGTGTGTAGCCAAATGATCTCTGACATGCTCTATACCGATCCCATAGTTTGATGCAAAGTGGGCATATGCCTCCCACTAGTCCTCAGCCAAACAATGCAGAGTCCCGCGTGCCATATCTCCTGTAAGTGCATCAAGTTGTGTAGGAGTAGGGATGTTGACCGTTGTAAAAGGATCCATGGCGGTCCACTGTGCTAAAAATGGCGTGGATCGAGAACATCTGGACATCAAATACTAACCTACACGATCATCAGATATCCTAGTGGTGGCAGCTGCAATGTCACCTACAGTGTCAATTTCTTCCTTTTGGGAAGCAATGACAACCTCATCTGCTATGGGGGCTAGAGCTGGGGTGAGAGTAGGAGACCTCTCACCAACCAATGCCTTAATGTTCACTGGGGTTGGTCTATCTCCTCGACGATAGGTGGGCCTATCGGCAATCCTGCCATGCCCCTGACCAACATATGGTGGAATGTCCAGGTAGTTGACTTTGAGGCCCAAATGGACCTCAACATACAATTGTTGAACAAAATATAATGGAATCTAGTGATTGTTTGGGTATTGACCATGTGTTGCGAGAAATCGTGGGTAGATCAATTCATCCATAGCATGATCAACACATCTAGTGACCTGGTATCCCCTAACCTTACGTACATTTTGATAAAAAGGAAAACAAGTGTTCTTTATCATTTCTTTGGTCACACTATCCTGTATTTATTTCAAAGGAACATCACCATGTACTTCTTCCCACATGTAGGAAAGAATAGCAGCTACTCTATCTGGGGAATATGCACTAGTCCTCTCTAGTTCACCTCTTAGTTTTTCTAAACTATTTAATATTGACATACATGGTTCAGAATGTATCCCATGGTTTGCACCCTATGCTAATGAGTCTCTCAATTTTTTAATCTCATTAGTGGTATTTGTAAACAAAGAATTTGGCTCAGGTGGAACATGATCTACATTTTCCATGTTATATATATATATATATACAGTACACCTAAAAGAGCAATGAGACTTTGGTAAATAATATATCTAGATAAAGGGAATACAAATGTAAAATAGTTGTAATAATTCATCTACTCATCAATAATATTTTCATACTATTAACAATTTAAAAAGAATTGGAAGACAACTATAATCTATAACATAGCATCCTTAAATGGTTCAAATTTTAAATGAAACAATGAAAGAAAGAATAAGAAAACAAAGATTAGTGTAAAATTATTTGAAAATAATTGGGGATAAAAATATCTAATCTAATAGTTGTTAACATAAATGAACTTCAAAATAGGATTATGTAAGTGAAAAAAAAGTTCTATTGTGTTCATTGAACCTAAATTTATCTAGTTAAGATATGTCTAAAATTAAGAATTCACACTAGAATATCAATATTCCATAAGAATCTCATAAAGAGGATGAATTTAATAGAAGATAATATAAAATCCTCCATATGAGGATGAATGAATCATCTCAATTATATAGCCAAGAACATTAAAAAATTATAGATTGGAAAGCAAAATAATCAGACATTTATCATATTTTTATATGTATAAAGTTTAGATACCATCAAACTATTTAAACTTATAGATTGCATAAAGCTATAAATTGAATCGTTAAAACTAATTTATTAAGAATCAAATCTAATAAAGTTTGACTTCATATTGCATACTTGTTATAAATATCTCACTAATCCAACCATACATTTTATATATGTTAAAAAATATATAATTGTTATGCCCATAATTTTTCACTAGAAAAACCCAATAATTTTTTTTTTGAATCCTTTAATTACGCTAATTAATGCTTTAAGCGTTTATGATGCAACAATAACCATCTCCAATAGAATTAACATCCTTTCTTTAATTAATTTGTTGGTTTAACTTGCTAATGTGATACTATTATTAATGCATCTCTCACTATTAACTATACTTTAAATATTAAATTTGCAAGTATCACAATTTAATGGTTACACTAATAATATTCTCATTATAATGGTTATGTCATCGTAACCCACAATGAGTTGTTCCTACTTCTATTTCTTGTTGACAGTAAGGTCAATATGGTATTATGATTATTAGGATAGTTCCTCATGACCCAATGATGGCATTTAAAGTACTAAATATGTAACTTTTGATGGTAATAACAACATGAATAATTATATGGTTTGCATTTATTTATTTATTTTCCTCTCATATTTCAACATCTATAAAAGGTTTTTCCAAAAATGCTATCCAATTATCGATGAGCATTAATAAGGTTAAGTATGCTAACATTAGTATTAAGGTAACTATCGATATGAATATTGATAAGTATTAACAATACTCGATGATATTAATGCTCCCATTACAATCAATACAAACATTCTATCAATTTTATTACTCACAAATAATATTAAACTTTACTCATAATACAAATGTTAATGTGATAGTGATATCATGTCTACATATACCCTCATTTATACTATTACAAAGACCATCCATTAATACCCATATCAATACTATAATAAATTTTATTAATAATATTAATAATGTATATATATATATACAATAGCACATAAACACTATTATTTTTAAGCTCATTGTTGCTTGCAAAACTTTTATTACCATCTTAGCATCCCTAATAAGATTATCAATAAAATACTTTTCTTACACGGGTGATTTTATTTGCGACTTATTTTAGTATGACGATCCCCCTTTATGTTACCCTCAATAATAGTATCACTATTTGTTATTAATATATTTAATTTTAATTCTCTTATCTAACTCGTATATATTGTTATAGCATTTATTTAATTTTTCATCTCTATTACAAAAATAACTATATGATTAAATATATTGCATACTTGTTATAAATATCTCACTAATCCAACCATACATTTTATATATGTTAAAAAATATATAATTTAACAATTTATACAACTTCTAATTATGATAAAAACAAGAATCTTAATCTATACCATTATTTTGAGTTTGGTTTAATAGAAATTGAAAAAAATTATAATCATAAAAAAAAATGAATAAACTAAGGATCATTTTAACAATGGTGAATTAGTGCCTAAAGATTGGCCTAAAAAATTATAATATTCAACATTCTCATCACAAATTATATATGAAAACTAAGGTTCATTTGGTTATATATATTTTCATAGATTTAAAATTTGAATATTTATTACTATAACATGTTCATTACAATTAGATTTTTAAATAATATTGTAATAATTTATTATGTCTTTGAAATTTTTTTTGTGGATTTTAATGTTGTTTTTAAATTTAAGTTAGAGTAAGTAGAATCTAATGAGATACCTTAAAAAGATTCAAGTTTTATAATTTAAATCTCCCTCTTATAAATATAGTTTTTTCTAGTCTTACAATTTCTTGTGTCATCTGTTCAATTATTTTAGCTATGGATTTAGCCGCAATCTTGTAGGAGGTATTAAGAAGAGTAATTAGTATCCACCCTCAGATAAAAAAAATATTTTTCCTTTAGGAATTAATTTATCAACCCTTGATTAATAGAATTTAAATGATGGATCCCTTTGATAAAGCTACTTTTTATACCTCATAGACTCCTCCTTGATGAATGGACATATTGTTTTAAGGAATTGTGTAGCTAAACCATCTATTCCAAGACTTTTTGAGTATTCAAATCCTTCAAGGAAATATCAACCTCCTCAAGGGTGAATAAATTATCTAAATGTGCCTATTTTTTGAGACCAATTATTTTGGGTATGCAAGTGCCAATCAATTCCTCAACTATATCTTGAAGTGGATTTCCTTCAACTAGATCAATTAAAAATTATTTGTAATGTTGGAGGAAAATGGATTTAATATCATTAGAGTTGTCATGGAACTACCTCTCTTTATCAACGATAGATATTATCCACTCTTGAGAATGTAAATATGTTCGAGATAACTAAAAAATAATTTGTATCCCTTATATCCTTTCATCCAATGTAGCCTATCTCTTAATTGAGATCCTCTACCACAAGTAAGTTCAAATCTTCTAAGTTTTATTTCAACGGAAGTAACCACTCATTGTAGAAAAGTTATTAGTAAGTGCTAAAGCCAAAACAAGTTTTTTTTTTCTATTTGGATCCATATTTTTTTTCCATTCTAGATCTCTTTCTAGCCATATTCTTATTGTAAGATCATAGTAAGGTAGTGCAATAGATTTAATCGCATCATTCCAAAATTGTATCCACTTACCATTTTGATGAGGTCTAGGAACATCAACCAAAGGGATATTAGCGAATCAAGGTGATCATTTGATTGAGGTGGGAAGTGTTGAGCTTGAAGGATAGATTATTAGGTATGAGGAATAAGAAGTTTGAAAGGTTTAAAGAATTGGGAGGTGATATGTGAGATAGGTTTAATAGAATCTACTTAAATAAGGGTGTTTTGTGGAGAGGGGACAATGGAAAGAGAAATAACTAAGTAAAATCTATCAATACAACTAAGTTTCCCTTAGTTCACCAGCTCTTTAGTTGGTCCAAGTGAACTAGTGATGAGTATAAGAATATTTTTTGTCTAAAATGGATCTAAACCCCTCATGGTATTTCTAGTTAGGATGTAGGAATTCAATTGTTTTTTAGAGAGTTTATGAGAACTAAACCAAATTGTATCTTGTTTTTTTCCACCATATCATATTCACCTCCTTGTATCCATTTAGTCATAGGGAGGGCATAAAATCCATTCCCACAATTTAACTTGAGATGAGGAGTCATTAGGCATACAATAAAGAAAAAATGGATAGGTATTCCTTGGATTAGTAGTAAGCACTAAGCACGATTGTTGTTGGGATCCACTCCTCAATAGATGATAAACTTAGCCAAGTATTGGGAAAGGTGGGTCAACCTTGCATCCTAATATTTTGATTTATTATTTTGTCCTCATATTAGGAAATGAGGCATCTCACTTTGTGTTGGTAGTTATTTGTCATTTGTTGAATGCTTCAAGGGAGGTGTCTAAGATGTTCTAAGAGCATATAATATCATTATAGCTTTATAAGATGAAACCCTCTTATGACATATTCTTATGACATTTAAGAGCATGACTATAGAATATTTACAGTAAAGTATTAAGCAACATTATGAAAAATCTTAAGAAATATTCTAAGAAATAGCAACTGTGTCAAGGAAAAAGATGTGGACATTTACTTTTTGAGCAAAAGTGGGAGACCACTTATAATTTTATTTATATATAATATTTTACATATAGCTAGTTCAGGTGGACATACTGGCAAGAAAGAACCAACAAGGAAAACCCCAGTTGCAGTCCGAGTAACAAATTTTACAAAATATAAAAAAGACCAGTGAGGTCCTAGTACAAATGACCAATTGTTTGATTACAACGTTACAAAAGCACATTGGTTGAATACATCAGTACATATGCACATTCTCTTATGCACCCAAAATACCCAAAAGAAGACATCATACTAGATATACCCGTGACCCGAATATATAACACAGTGGAGATTACAAAACCTTACTATTTACATAAGACTGATAAGCTAGGAAGCCACTTTCAAAAAGATGCAGATTTTCCACCAACATGTTGAAAGCCATTAACCGAGCTTTCTTTTGTTTCCACTTGTTTACCTTTGTGTTGGCGATCATGCTCAAAAGAAGGTTTTGATTTGTTAATATCAGGCACATAACGATAACAAAATTTATTTTTGGATGAAGATGGAAGTTGCAAATCATGAATGCAAACATGACTTCTCAAGAAAGAAATGGCATGATATTTTCTTTTTAAATCATCAATCTCCTCCATGGAAATGGCAGATTGTATCTATTTAGAACTTGGTAGAGATGTGAAGAAGTGTCATGCATTGTGGATAATAACATGCCTTGGAATATGTCAACATAGGTCTCTTCTTATGAAACAAAACCTTCTTTGAATAATTAACATTAGAAATTAATACTTGGCTCATATTGTATAATCACACTAGAAACCAACAATGGAAGATTGAGAGTCTCAACTAAGAATTCCACCTTATAGATAACATTCATACTAGAAGCCAACAACTAAAGACCAAATTTCATAAATAAAGTTCATGTGTTATATATCATGCCTTTGAGGGGTCCACAAGTACCATGAGCCTTTTGAAATCCTTCTCCATCTAAATGCATCCATTCCAAGACCATTGGGAGGTGGGTATACAATATGAGCCAAGTATTAATTTCTAATGTTAATTATTGAAAGAAGGTATATAAATTATTCGAGCATCTTAATTCTCATACAGAGTTACATCTTAGTCAATTTCTCAATGTATGAGTTCCATATATTTGTAAATTTTTCTTAATATAAAAACATATTTTATGTCATTAAAATTAACCTATCTATTCCATGTTGCAAAGGATGCTCTTATTTTAAATTATAAGTATATAATTCAAAATTAATTAGTAATTTTCAAGATAGAGTACACACGATTTCTTTAGTTAAAATAAAATAATATTCTTATTTCCATGTGAGAGTTATGTAGAATGGTAGTTTAATGTCTCGAAAATATTTCTTTCATACATACTAAATTTTTATCATTACATTATGAGTGAATCATCTCAATTATATAGCCAAGCACATAAAAATTTTATAGAGTGGAAAGAAAAATAATCACACATTTATCATATTTTTATATGTATAAAGTTTCTACCATCAAACTATTTATACTTAAATAGATTAAATTACTTTTGAATTTGGTTATTTGGGTTCAACATGTCATGCTATAGGATTTTCTTGTGTTTTCACCATGTTGTCATGTGTAGATAGCTATGTATTTTATAGGTTTAGGAATTTTAGAGGAAGGCAAGGTTGAACAAAATGCATAAGGATGAGATGGAGCCTTGTTTACCTTAGGATTTGGTTGAGACTCCCTTTGAGCATAATCGAGGGGTGGTTGGTCCTCTTGTAGACATGACTAATTTAGAAGGTCTTGTCAAGAGAAATTTAGAGGAGATTGGTAGAGACAAGAATCATGTTACAGATGGATTAGTTGGAGTTCATTGCCTCTACCATTCTCTTGAATTGCAACATTCACCTCTTGGCATTTCTTCTAATAATTTAAAAATATGAAGAAGGTTCAAGTTTAGAAGATTATAGGAACCCTTTATTCCCTTTGGTCTCAAGTTTGGAAACTAAAGATGGAAACTCCATTACAAACCTGAACTAGGTTTGAATTCATGGAAAAGGATAAGGTTCACAATAAGATATAGTTCCTTGAAGAATTTTGGATTCAAGTTGTGAAATGATAGATCTACTAATGTTTTTGGGAAAACGACCCTCTTTATTAGATACATTGCCACTATTGGTGGAGTATTTCTAATTGGATGTTATTTTTCTAACTTACAACTATATTTTTCTTGTTGTTGTTCCATGCCAATATGATTGATCATTTTTTGTCTCTTTATTGGTCTTTGTAAAAGGGTGGGGCCCTTTCAAAATTTCTATTTCTAATTCATAAATTCAACCAAAAGTATTTACCCTAAAATTAAAATTAAATAATTTAAACTTTAAAATAGTCTTTTTTGATATTATATAATAGCCTCATGTATTTAATTTATAAATCCTATTATTCTTTATGTTTAATTTCAAAATTTTAATGCTCTCAAGTATAGATTACAAGCACACATTCTTTACATTTTTTCTCTTTCTTTTGTACTATTTTGTATATGGGTGTCTTATATGCATTGCCTCAAACATATAATTTTGATGTCCTATACCTAGTTCTAAATGTAGTTTTATGAATGTATTCCTCCTTTATTCTTTGCTAATTGTAATTGAATATTAGACCTATTTTTTAAAATATGGCCACCCCTCTCAATTAGTAAAATAAGTCATCTATTTTAGGTGGTGGATATTAATGTTAATTGTTTATTTATTGAACATACATAATCAAGACAACTTGGAAAAGTGTCTTATCTTTCTTTTTCATAAAAATAGTTGGAGCATCCCATGACAAGACACTAGAACATATAAATCCTTTCTTTAAAATGTCATTTAGGTTCAATCCTTTAATTCATGCAAATATGAAGTGTTTGTTTGATAGGGATCTCTAGATATAGGGGCTAATTCATGCATGAACTCTATTAAAAAATAAAACACCCATTTAGGAGGAAACATGAGGAGTTCATTCTAGGATTTAGACATCCTAAGACTTTTGTAATGGAGGTTTATTTTCATTTGAATGGTTCTCATTCACTTTTACTAAATAAAAATTAACAACAAACAAGGCACACCCTTTTCTTTATTCTCTTTTGAGTTGTAAAATAGAAAATTTAATAATACCTTCATTCCTTCTAATCCTAATAGAACTATTTTATTATACATTTCATTCAAACAATCTAGTTTCTTTCCTCTAAATTTATTCTTCGATTCATACATTTAGTTCACCAACCATTTTTGGAGTAATGTCATAAGACTCAAAGGAAAAATATGAAGAATTTTATCCAAGTTTCCATTGTATGCACCCTAAACTTTATATCATGAACTGTTTGATATAATCCCTCAAATAAATTTGTTAATGAACTATTTGATATAATGCCTCAAATAAATTTGTTACTAAACTATTTGATATAATGCCTCAAATAAACTTCCAATAGTGTTTTTGATGTAATGCCTCAAATAAATTTGTTAATGAACTGTTTGATATAGGGTGCATACAATGGAAACACTATTGCTATCATACTCGGTCAAAAATTACCATGAACTGTTTGATATAGTGCCTCAAATAAATTTGTTAATGAATTGTTTGATATAATGCCTCAAATAAATTGGAGGTGCCTTGGTGGAAATGTATGCAAAATGTGGAAGCATAGACAGGGCATGTTAATTTTTTGACAGAATAGAAATGTATGTCAAGCAATTGCAACACTGCAGATTCAAATAGTGTTTTTGACGGAGTATCATAGAAATAGTGTTTGTTGAAAAGGCTTTAGAAACTTTCAAACAAATGCAATTTCAAACAAACAAATGCAGTTTCAAATCAACAAATTTGAAAAAATTTGCATTTAGGGTTTAGAAATTTAACAAACAAACGCATTTTGAAGTCTATGAAATTTGAATTTGACAAACCTGGTGAGATATGCAAGTCGGGTTGATGAACTGTGGAGAGATGAAGTGGAGTTTGTCGTTCGCTGTTCGCCGTTCACGTTTGGGTTCGCGTTCGCCGTTCGCTGTTCGCCGCATGCACAGAGCATAGGGAAAGCAGAAAAAGGCACAAAATGACAGTGACAAGTTCAATTTTTTTTATGCCTTAAAATATTATTTTTTTTGTGATTGTTTTAGGGTTCGGTCGAAAATAAATGGTGGTTTGGCCGAACCATAGAGTTCGACCGAACCCCTTGAGTTTGGGGAAAGGAAGAAAAATCAAATTTCCTTCCTCATAAAATTTGTAAACCACTATTGTGGTTTGACCTTGTGGCACATACGTAGTTGAATAGGATACTTATTTTCTTTAAAGTAGGTGGTATAGTTGTCTTCTTCATAAAGCTAGGTATGGTAAAAATCCTTGTACATCTTCATCTTCAACATATTTTTTGTAAATGAAGGTAGTGGGCCCCTATTGCAGCATGAAGAAGGGATCTTGTATGTTGGGTCTAGGGTAACCAAAGGAGCAAGGATAAATGAACAACTTGGAAATATGGAAGGATCCATAGATTTGATATTCACCATGCCTATTATCAAGGATTTTGATTGTGGACTTTAAAGGTTTATTCTTTGGAGGTGGAATGGATGAAGTAGATGTAAATTATTTAGGACTAATATATGATTGGACTTGGAGATAGTGGATTTATGGATGACCTCAAAACTTAGGTAGTAGTGGAGGTCTTCATATTGGTTGTCCAACATATTATAGTACTAGAAAGGGTGAAGATTGCCAGAGACAATGACTTTCATGCCAATTTGAGGATTTTTCAATACATGGATGGGATGTATTTTAAGTAATGGATCCATGGTCGACTAGTAAGTTATAAGGTAGGTCCAAATCGCTCGGAGGTGGCAAAGGGTATGTTGTAATGAGGGTATTACCTCAATGGGAGGTGAATAGCTCTCATTTATTGTCTCTCTACATCATGATAGGGCTTAATGGTAATGGTTTGAGAACCCAATGCTTTTTCCATTTTCAACCTAAATACCTCGCCAATTAGAGTATGTAGCATAAAAAATTGTCACCCTTGACAATTTCACACTATGTTTACTCCCCCTTAATTTATTAGACCTAATTGAACTCATAATTTCCTCAATTATGTATTTTGAGGCTTATTTTTATTATTTTTCAACAAATTGCAAGCATCAAACAAATGCATTTATCCATTACTTTTCCCTCAACACCTTAAATTTTAAAAAATAGGGAAAGGACGGAGACGCCTACGATGGCAACGTCCCCCTATTTTGCTTGGTCCCAAATTTGAATATGTCGATGTCAATATTTTATCATTTCCAATTCAAGTTGCAAATGTTGGCTATCAGGATCTAATTTGCAAGAAATTGGATAAATTCCTATAAATACCTAGTTGTTGCATCATTTCAAATCTAACAAAAAATCAAGAGCAAGTGAAGAGAATTCAAGATCAACATTTCAGAGTTTTATTGTAGTAATTCAAGGTCCAAGCATCATGTCAAATTTTATGTGAGTTCATGTATGTTCATGTATGATTATGTTGTCATTGTTTGTAAATGTTAGCCCCTTTGTGGGTCTCCAAGCAATTCAAGCAAATCAAGCAAGCAAGATCCAAGACCTTGAGGTGATGTGCATAACTTTAGTCCTTCAAGGAATCCATTGAAGGGTGGTGATTTGCAACACTTTGTTGATTCATCATTCCTTCCTATCATTTATCTTTCTTATCATTGACATTGCCATTGTGGAAGTGGAAACACTAACATGAGGTTTGACTAAGGCAAGCCCCTAAATGGCACAAACTTTCTTCTCTCTTTGAATGTGCAAATTTCAGGTTTGGAGAATATTGAAGGAAGATTAAGGATCCATTATTTGTTGTTCATTTGCCTTCAATAGTCTAAATATATGTTTTCGTGGTTGTCAAAGATGTTTCAAGACCCGAACCAAAAAATTGTTAAACTACTTGTCGGAGGACTCAATTTACAAAAGAGGTCTCAAAAATCCGTTTGTTGTGCAATTTTTGATGACATTACAAAGATCTACGTAATTGATTATGACCCTCTACAAATTTTCATGACTCTCTAAGATCGTATGCACCTATGATATCAATTCCATCATTTAGCTTGGAAGGAAATTAAACTATGAATTTCACTATGTTTTAAATTTGAAACATTTTTTTTTAATGTTCTAGGTGGGGCATAAATGGTGATTCTAAGATATTCGAGTATTCTTAAAAAGTGAATAGCATGTGAAGTGGCATATTTTTTAATTGAATTTCTCAAAGTTTAATGTTGAAAATCATTAAAGACTCCTTATCAACGTCAAATGCTTTGCTGACTTGGCACCAAGGTTTTGAAAAGTAAAGGGGATTTTATTCCATGCTTTGGATAGAAGTATTAAAACAAACATGCGATGCATAAAAAAGATCACGATGAGCATCTGATTGGCTAATATATCTAGAAGGTTGCGAGAAGGATGGCTCAAGACTTGGCAATATTTTTAGGGTGATTTTTAACATTTTTAAGTTGCTAAGCATTACCAAAAACACTCCTGTAACAATTAAGAATGACCCAACAACAGTCGAAATGGACTTGGAAATGTTTTAAATTAATTTACAATGATTCTAAGTGCCTCCAGAAGTTGTAATGGTTGCAGCCTATATGTGCAGGAAAATGGTTTGTTTGCAAACTGTTTAAAAAATTAATCTAAGTTTGCTCATCTTTTTTAAAATGATTTTTTTTTCATTTCTAAGTTTGCTCATCTTCTTTAAAATGAAATCTTTTTTTCCATTTGTAATGGTTCTAAATTTTGGTGAAGGAAGAAAGTTATGTATAAAAAGTGTTGAATGTCAAAGGTGAAGGTCTATGTTAGTCATTATATTGGAAGTGTCTTTTTATTTTTGAAGATGTGGTTGATATGAATATACATTATTATTGCAGTTGTCTTTAGTTGTGAATGATAATGTTCTTTAAGCTGAGTAGTCAAGCGTTATATCAATTTTTCAAGCACATTCGTTGTCTAGAATTATTTTAATGGTTTGTTATTTATTCAAGGGATAGAGTAAATTCTTTCCATAGATTAATAGGAATGTTATTGCTTTCTATGGATTACTAAGTATGGTTGCATAGTAGGCTTGTATATATCAGATGACCATCAAAATATATTTTGGTTGTATCATATACAATGCATAACATATAACTATGTAGCCCAAGGTAGACACCGGTCTTGTTTTGTTTTCTTCCCCCATCCTCAAAAAAAATCTTAAATCTATTAATCCTATTCTTTATCCCTTTTGTGTCTTATTAGTATTTAGGCTACATACTTCATACCAGGGTTTAAGGAAGATGAGGAATGAGACAAACACTTAGAATAATTTAGGTCATTAGTTGGATACACCAACAACTAGAGTGGATAAACTCCTTTTCTCTTCAAGCTCAACTTAAACCTAAGAGGACATTCCTAGAGGTATGTCTTAGCAAGAATTCAAATCAAACAAAATGGACAATCAAAACAACAAACAACAAATATGCCCAAATTGCATTCTTGACCCCATTTTTGTCTCTAGGTCAATATTTACTAATTTCAAAGACCTCTCTTAAATTTTATTCAATACTTTGCACATGTATATATAAATAATGACAATGTTGTAATCTCTAGAGATAGTTTCATTTAGAGTTTCATATATGCTAGAAAAGTATGGATATAATGAACATGGTCCTCTAAGAATATAACAATTAGTTTTTAAAGATATTTTCGTCAGTTTACGTCAATCAACCATGAGTAGCATATATTGATCCTAATTTATTTCCTATGATTACTTTGAAAAAAGTTTTATTTTAAAGTGTGTGTGGAAGGTCTAAGTCTTCAATGTTGGTGCCTTATTAGGTTACAAAATTATATCCATCCATTAAAATAGCAAACAAGATGTTACAAAAAAGGTATGAAAGATAGTAACCACATCTACTTAATAATCCTTCTCCAAACTTATTAACATTCACATGCAACAAAAGAAGCAAACTGATACAAATAAAAACTTGCATTGATTTAATTGTTGGAAATTCAAGGTAAAAATTGCAACAATATGAACTTAAGTATGGGTTTGTAAATCTAAAATTATGCATTCAAGATTACCAATATTATGATATGTGATTAGCAATTGCAAACATAAAAGAAAATCGACAATACCACAAGTTGAGAATCACAAGTGACACAAGATATCTGTGGAGAAACCCTTGCAGGAAAAAACTTCACACCCAAGGAGATGCAATGTTTGTATTAATCTTCAAGGAAGTACATCAATACATCAATCCTCTCTGAATTCTAACAACACTTTGTTACTCTAACAACCTACAAACAAACTCATAAAACCACCATCTCAATGCTCCAATATATAGAAGTTTTTGGGAGAGAATACCACATATGGTATCCCAAAACAATAAGTAAAACCACTTGGAAAAACCCACACCCCCCTTAGTGGATAACCCAAAAACATGGTGAAAAATATTAAATGATCACATGGCCTTCACATGGTTGCCTAACCCATAGCCAATCAAAATTGGTCAATACCAAGTGCCCCATAACTCTCCAATGGCTCTAATGACTCAAACCCAAAATATGCAAACTTGGGTGCCCAACCCACGATAACATGCAAATAACATGTAAGAACATGCACTTTTGGGTGGTCCCCACCCAAAAGTTGGATACCCAAAAGGAATATGCTCTCGGGATGCTCTATAATTGTCATCCTAGTGGGGTCCACCTCTATGAATGTAATTACAATTCTTCATCGGAAAATAAATAAAAAATAATTTGTCTATCACGTCCTCTAGGACAATTTCCAAAGAACGTGGAGACACATAAATCAGTTACTTAGGATAGCAATTATAATGTCACCTATCCTAACATTAATAATGTTGCAACACTCATCAAATCTTTGTTACAATCACACCAACAAATGTGGTGAAGGAAGAAAATTATAATATCAAGGAACTTATCATATCCCACTATTTGAAACCCTCTAAAATGCTTACAATTGGCGAAGGCGATACATGGTTACAAAAAATATACTTCAGTAGCTACCTCTTTGCAAGTTATGAGAGTAGTTTTGAATGGGAAAAACACTATCAAAAAGTGAAACCCTAGATGACCCTACACTCTAATCAACAAAAACCAAAAATCCAACTCTTGTGAACAAGAAAAAAATCATACATATAGATTTCCAACATGAGAATTAATGTTTCACTTAAGGGAATCTTGGGAACATTGTGTAGTAAGTTTTCTCAAAGCACTGTTGTCATTTTCTTTAATGCCCACACATACAAACAACTTTATCGAGATCCATATAGATACACAGAGCCACAAGAAAATATTCACCAATATGTGTGCCATCATTTTGAGTGGTAAAGGTTTGAGTGTACAAAAATGCAATAAGTATACAAAATTCACTAAGAAGTGATCTAGACATGATGTGAATGTATTAGTTCTTGGAAACCCTAACATCCACCTTAGCTCAAGTATATTATTTTTTCTTTGATCTTATTTAAATTTGCACTTAAAAGAAAAAATTATCATGGGCTTGATTTAATCACATTTTGTGGCTGTCAAATGGAAAATATGGGTCATTTTCATCATTACCCCCTCAAATTACATGCAAATTTTCCTTCATTAAGTAAATAGTGCATTCTAGGTAGTAAAAATATTGTTATGAGAATTAGGGAAATGCAACTAGTCATAAATAACCTTATGGGTTGTGTAGGGGCGTAGGTGGGAGTGACAAAGAAAATGGTAGGAATCGCAATCCATCAAGGTTCAAGGAGAAATCATAATGCATGTCACTAATTGGGTACCAAGATTAGGGGTGGTGGGGAACTTGTGCGAAAAAGGATGTGGAAAGGGAGAAGATTGAAAGGGGAACCTTGATAAGATAAAATGATTTGGGATGTCAAAATCAAAGGGTTGGGCTAAGGGAAGACAAAAAAATTAACTCTAGAAGTGTTAGAAAATCTCATATAATAGAGGTTGAGACAACAAGGTGAAGATGGAAGGGGCACCTTGGGAAATGGAATCCTGAAATCCCAATGAAGGGTAAATATTTAATCATTAGTGGAAAAAAATTTGGATCAGAGATTGGAGATGCCAATTGAATGGTATTGAAGTCCAATACCTTGGTGATAAAAAAATTTATAAGGAACTTTTTCAAAATATGGGGCTAGGGTGATTAGCATGAAGGTAGGGGAAAGACGATAGTGTAAAACTTCAAAAAACACAAAGAAGACCCAAAAAATCCTTCATATTTAGAATTTTCATATATTTATGTAAATTTTGACACTAGAAATACATACAAAGGACAACACTTAGGAAAAACTTAGGAATGAACACCCTTACACAAATTCCTCATATTAGTAAAAAATTGAGAGAAAAAGTATCCTAAGTGGAAAAAAATAGGCTCAATAAAGTTCATGAAACTATGAGATTGAGTCCCAACACCTCATATGAGATTAACAAGGTTTTTTTTAGTCTTTGCCTACCTGAGATTGGAATGCTAGAGAATTAAAAAAATAGAAGCCAGGAATTTTGTTGTAATCAAAAGGAGTAAGAAGTGGCTTGAGGAAGAAATGAAGAATTTTCAAAAGGAAATTTATTTTGATAAAGTAGTGGCAATACTAGATGAGGAGGAAGGATAAGAAGAAGAGGTGAGGATAATTAGAAAGAATAATTCTCCCAAAATTAAGTTCATGTGTTCAAAGTTAGATATACTAGAACAAGGATGGACTCAAGGTATGGATGTTTCTCCTACTCATCACAATCCTCCCTCTAAAGCCCCTTCTCAAGATTTTAAGCCTAAGATACCTAAATTAAATGAGCTTGTACTATCCTCACCTAAAGAAAATTTTAAAGCACCATCCTAATCTCTTTTGACTTCACTTCTCAATGCTCATCTCTATAATTCTCCTTTTTATATCCCTCTAAAGGACGACATAGAAACTATCCCTATTCAATCTCTTCTAGTAACAATGTCATCCCATAACAAGGTTGCATCTCCTTTATATAAGATTCTTACTCCACACCCTATTTAAAATAATGAAAATATATCACAACACAGGAAATATCAAACCTAAGGGATTACAAACTATGGGAACTATAAAGTGGTTAGATCAAATCATTTAGGGTGATCTCACAATATTGGTTTACAATTTTTGGCCAAACTGGACACTGAACTAATTTTTTCTAACTAAATCTTCATTTTTGGGAACCTATACCTGATAAACCGTGAGGAATTTGAAGATGATGCAAACTAGTGATTTGTGACATTTTGTCTATAGATTCTAAATATATTTTTTTCAAAAAATTTGTAATCAGATTACACTTCTTTTTCATCTCCTTCAAAAACTATATTTTTTTCAGTAAACACCATTTTAAGGAGTGACACTCACCATATAACACAACTTTTTTTCCATGAAGGATAAAATTCTATTTTTTTTGAATTTAGATTTGTAACTACGATATCTAGTACTTCCAATTGGTTTCATAGTGTTTTATTGAATACTTTTTCCTTAATCAAGTTTCGAAGTCAAACTAGTTACAATTCAGACATAGGCAAACTATATAACACAATTTTTTTTATATGTATCGAAATTCATTTTTTTTGTTGGATCAAGGAATTCAATATCTAGTGCACTCATATTTTTCAATATTTTTTTGATAATCTTCTATTTTTCCACATGTGCAGAACAAAGAGCTTTTCAGTGAAAAACCTATATTCACAAGAAATAAAAATAAATATAATAATAAAATTAAATTTATTTAAAATTATATTGTTTGGGAAGCTTATAATAAGGACTACATACTTACAAAAAATAAATTTTAAATGAATTCATTTGATCCTCCAAAAGGTAAATCAAAAGTGGTTTTTTATCAACATTTTGATAGGTGTAAAGGAAACTCTGTTATAGGTATGGTTTAAAACTAGCGGGGTTCTATCCAAGGGGGTTTGATCTAAGGTAGTTTGAAAAAACCTTCTTCAATTGGAATGCTTTAAATAAAACTTTGTAAGGCTTAAATCATTATATTTTTTTAAAAATATGTGATTTCAGCAAAAATCAGAATCTCCCAAAAATTGTAAACCAACTTTGTGGGATCACCCTTCAAAAAAGAAAAAGAGTAATTAAGTTGGTATTGGTTGATCTCAATTAACTAGCTGACATGTTCCCAAACTAAAATTCTCTAAAAAGAGACAAATTAAGGTCTTCCATCATAATTGATAGTTTAGGAAATAGACAAGTACAAATGATCACACCACTATCAAATAATCCTGAAGTGGATATGCAACCCTTTGATTATATTGCTAACACAATTTCTTTAGAAAAGATAACAAGGGAGGAAAGGCAACAACTTACCAAGTCATTTATGGATTAGCTCATACAAAACATAGATAGGGATAAGGCTATTAAACAAGAATTCAAGGACTAACTAGCACACCTTATAGCCTAGTTGCTCTTGTTGGTTTGTCTTCTTCTAATGTAGTTCCTCAAGACATTTTGAGCACTAAAAATTAAATACCTACTACAAGAGAGTTGGATAATGTTGTGAATTATTCATGTTTGGAATACTAAGTTGATAACTTTGGGTTACAAAATAATACAAAAAGTGATTGGAATTATTTTGACACTATCAAAAGGGATGGAAGTGATAGAATATTAATGGAATGGATATAGACTAAGCTAGAAGTAATTGATAACATTTTTCCTCAGATAGATTAAATGGCTTAATTGGAATTTCCTTACTTTGTAGATGATGAAATACTAAGAAATTAACAACCAAATGTGCACTAGAAGTGGATATTGGCATAAAAATTCCAAATGAATATTCTACAAAGGTGTCAAAATAAGATTAAAAATGAAAAATCACTTTTCTAAGATACTTTTGACAAAATGAAAGAATTAAGGACAAATTGGGATGTTTATTATTTGATGGAAATAAAAATGTTCAAATGCTCCATGTTTTAAAGGATCGGTTTCAAGATTTAATGAAAAGAGAATCTCCCAAGGACCCTAGTTTCACCCTCAATATAATTAATCATCTAATGAAGGTGAAGGGTGCTTGAAAATAATTTGAGTCAAAAACCTCTTGAATTCAAAATCATTCAAGACTTCAAGAGATTTTCATGAACATTGAAGTCAAGATTGCTCATTCAAAAGGACTTGATCCTCAATTGCTTAAATCAACATTGGGAAACTTTGCATCTTATCTATAGGAGCTATAAAATGAAGTTACCAATGTTGAAATTGACTGATTCAATCCACAACTCCCATGAAACACCTACAAGCGATTAACCTATCACACTATGAAGAAATAAGCAAGATATTATTGCCCAACAACTTAGATATGATAAAACATCAAATTTTGCATTATGTGAACAACTTTCATGAATGTGTTGCCATAGAGAGTTCAAAATAATTACAATGAATCAATCCTTATGAAAAGGATGAAAGCTAACCCTAGGTTAGGGTTAGATTAGAACATGACAAGTGTCCTCATAGGAATGAATGAGACAACATGTTCTAATATTAGAGGCTCTAATTATACAAAAAGCAACTAATTAATTAAAGCAAATAATGAAATAAAAGCACTCCTAATTTAGCTTAAGTGTAATAAAGCATAAAGTGACCCAATTAATTAATGATTAATTAATTAATTAGGTGATGACTTTATTACTCTAACAACCAAAGGGGATCAATGCTAATGTAAATAGGGTTTTATCACATCTAGTTAGCTAATAACAATTCCTAGGTTGACCTATTAACACTAGTTAAGTCTCCACTTAGGGACTTATAGATTTTTGCTTCAGTTCATGTGGTTGAGACACATATACTCAACTATTAAGAAACATATTTCATCCACACTTTACACATGCTCACACACTTTTCATTTAAGCTTACAAGTGTTGCACTTTGGAGGGGTAGTCAGTCATTCAATCCTACCTTCCTACCTCCTCTACTTTGTCTATATATATATGCAAGGTTCTCATTGTACATTTTCATACTCTTCATATTATATGATAGATATCCTATTGTGCTCATTTTTTTCACTAGTAGAAGGTTCATTTGTGCTTTTAGATCTCAACTTCTTCAACTGTCAATAGTGCGTACTAGTCATGGCACTCATAGGCATGTCAATTTTTCTTATAAGAGAAGTATAATAAGACAAATGAATGAAAAAATAAATGTGTCTTTGGATTATGCAAGTTGTCAATTAGTGGGTCTCTCAGATGGAATGAATCTTCACATTCCTCCTTTGAAACCTATAAACACCAATATAAACCCATTTGATAAGGATTGGAAACTATATTCTTGCAATACACTTTTTTACCTTTTGATTTTATTTTTTCTTTTTCTATTTTTTGAGTTTTCAAAATTTTAGTATTCTTCTATATTTTATTTGTTTAGTTCAATGAATATTTGATGAGTTTGACATGTGATTCAAGCCACTAGCATTTCAATGATGGTAAAGTGTCTTGCGCTGTAATTTGGACCACACTAGTTACGATAAGTTTAATTTACACAAAATTCCTTTGAAGATAGCATTGGCCTATGTGGCGGTTGTGGAAATGGGTCATGCAAGGATTGATTTTAGTTAAATTTGTCTATTTTTCAAATGATGCATGGAAGATATGGTCATAAGACTAGAATTATTTTAACCCTTTCCTTCTTACCCCCTTTTTCTTTTTTTGAAATTGTGGTTAGTTTAGGATTAGCTTAGATTCATTTTATTTCTTTGTTAGATTAGTCTAGTACAAATATTTATTAATTAAGCATTAAGGAAAATAAGTGTTTGAATTATAAAGCAACAAAAGTATTCAATTATGTTATCAATTTGTGAATAATCTTTAAGTTAATATATGTTGATTTTATAAATAATATTTCTATGAAATTGTTTATTCGTAGTTGTATCTAATTGTGGTGATAATTTGTGAATTCCTTGAGATTGTGAATAAGTGACTCTTAACATTCCAAGGTATAATTCATTTAATTTGTTGATGATTTATTGTGTGAACAACTAGTGGAAATTTATTTGTTGTGAGTAAATTTAAAGGTATAACTCCAAGGTGCAGTTATAAAGTGTCATTGCAAATCAAAAAGCTTATTTAAAATTAATTATTATTATAGGTTTGAATCCTTAAGTTTTTTTTTGGATCCCCTTGAATGAAATAGTTTGAGGATTGCCTATTGAAATACTCTAGTCTATTTTGTTAAGAAAATCAAAAAAGACTCTTGGGGTGTAAAAAGCTTTCAAGTATGGGAGCTAACATTATTCTAAGTGTTGGTGTGTAAAAATACCCATCAATGGGAATGTTTTCTTCCCAAGATGGGAACTAATATTATTCCAAGTGTTGGTCTGTCAAAATACCCATCAATGGGAATGTTTTCTTCCCAAGTTGACTACATGTGATTTTTTTCCACAAACACGACGAGAGATATCTCTACAAGAAAACCTCCAATAGATTGTGCAAGATAGAAATGTCAATTGTAGTGTGTTAATGGTTGATGCTTATGTTGGTCCTAAAAATAAAAGACCAAAAAGACCATTTGATCCAATTCATGATGTCCAAAAAGGATATTTTCCATTCATCTATCCAAATAACTCTTCCAGTGTATCATATACAATGCGTATGGCAAGGACAACAAATGATGTTACTACAATGCATTTAGATAGGAAAACCATAGTGCTTCTACATAAAGGTATATCTTGATTCATCAAGACAAATAGATGTAACAATATATCTTAATTGTTTAGACAAGAGATGGAGGCCAAACCAAAAATCTTGCCATATGTTCTCACATGAATATCATATATGTTTGGACTCATATTAGATCCTAGAAAGGACCAAATGTTAGATTGGTTAATTTTTTTGGAAAGGATTGTGCATGACCATTTGCCCAACGAATAATGTAACCTTAAAAAATCACCTAAAACAATATTAAAAATGTATTGTAGGAATTATCATTATATTTTTTAATATTTATTAATTTAATTTTGAATCTTTATAGTTTTTATGTCTTTAGTTGGCTTCAAAATATTATGTGAATTATATGGACAAGATAGTTGTAAACTATGTGTGAATGAATTAACATTGTAACTTAAAAGAAAACATATTTCCTTTTATAGATGAATGCTGGTGAAATAGATAATTTAATTAAATAAATCGAAATTATTTAATTAAAGTGAAATTGAGAGGAAATTCGAAATTAAATAATCATTTAATTATCATAATGAAGTGAAAATGATGATTAATTTAATCAAATAATGAAGGTATTTAATTAAATATTGAAGACAAATTAGTTAGGTCAAATGATGGAAAATGAATTATTTTGGACGAAAATGCATTACTCAGAATGAAGTGTCTACATTTTGCCCGGACAATGCATTTTTATGACATTTCAAAGAAAGTGATGAACCCAGTCTACCCGAGCGAATGAATTAGAGTCGGTATGCCTCCTCGAGAGTTTGACGGAAGAATGAAATTGCTCGATTAAATTCGCGAAAAGAGTTGAAACGATGTGATAGAGGTGAAGAAAATGGAAAGAATAGTATAAGAAAAATTTATATGTAGAGGAAGGTGGGGTTGTGTTAATGTTAGACGTATGTTTGTGGAGTTGGCGAGAATGGTTTCGTTGGGTGCATTTGCAAGGATGATGGAGCATTTGATACGGATACGATGCCTTTGATATGAATATAAAGAATTTGTGCATGACTGGTGTACTTGCTCCAAGGATATGGAGCATGCGTCAATGGTTATGGAGCATATGCGCAAGGTTATGATGCAAATGTGCTAAGATATGGTGCAAATGCGCAATTCTATGGCACATTTGCTAATGGACGATGCACAAATGATATTAGTAATGGAACAAATGTTATAGTGGATGGCGGATATGTGCAAGGTTTAGATGCCATTGTATATGTCATTGGCACATATGCTTATGAATGATGTGCAATTGCCTATGCCAGATGCTCATGAGGAATTCGCATATGCTAATGAAGGATTTTATGCAAATGTCATTCTCATATTTGCGCATATATGTTTGGTTGTTACGTGCATGTGATAGATTTGAGAGGATTTTTGCTAAGATGTTGAAGGTGGCACATGATAGTGTCGCATTTCTAAAGTCTTCGACGCATCCGGTTATGATTTTGGTGCCTATGTTTATGAGTTCAGCGCTTGTGTTAAAAGTTTAGGCATTTTTGCTTAAATGTACTATACTTTTGTTGAAATGCATGGCGCATATGCCAGAATAATGGAACAATTGACCATAGAATGGCACAAATGCCATATAGATGGGCGCAAATGTCAGTGTTATGGCGCAATTGATGAAATGGATGGCACAAATGCTCATAAGAATGAAACAAATGATCACTAGAGTGGCAAAAATATTTGATGGATGAATTATGGTAAAGGGGAGGGTGCAATGTATGGTTGATGTTTAGGAAGGAATGAGGAATAAGTTAATGAACATGGTGCCAATGTGTATGGACATGGCTCATGGAAGGGATGGGGTTAAATCGAATAGGTATGTTGAAATTAATGAGGTGGAGGGGGATTATTATCATGGTAGAAGATTAATATGGAAATGGTGATTTGTTGATCAATGCTACGTAGATTATAGTTTTATGGAGGAATGAAATTGCTCAGTCAAACTCACGAAAAGAGGGGAAGAGATGTGATAGAGGTGAAGAAAACGGAAAAAATAGGATAAGAAAGATTTTGATGAGGATGGTGGGGTGAGAGGAGGCAAGAGATTGTGGGTTAGGATGGTGGAAGATAGTGATGAGATGGTTATTGTTGATCGATATTATATAATTGGATGGATAATGAATGAGATGAAATGGATATAGATTGATGTGGATAGATATTTATATATAGTGTGAAGGAATAGATGAAGAAAGTGGTAAATTAAGCAAGAAGAAGTCAAGTGGATGAAATGATAGATATATGGAGGAATGTGGGTTAGGAGATAGGTTAGTATGATAGAAGAAAATGCAAGATGGGGATGAGGAAGTAGGGTGCAAATGACAAGGGAATGGGTGCAAATTGAGAATTAAATAACACATTTGAAGGTAGGTGGGCATAGTTGTGACCTAAGTGGGCACAATTGTAGGTGGGCACAATTGCTTGATAGATGGGAGCAATTGCCCCTTAGGTGGGAGAAATTGCTTGATAGAAGGGATCAATTGTGCCTTAGGTGGTTGCAATTGCTTGATAGATGGGAGCAATTGTGGCTTAGGTGGGAGCATTTACTTGATAAATGGAAGCAATTGCCTGATAAATGGGAGCAATTGCTTGATCTATGGGAGCAATTTCTTAATAGATGGGAGTAATTGTGCCTTAGGTGGGAGCAATTGCTTGATAGATGGGAGAAATTGTGCCTTAGGTGGGTGTAATTGATTGATGGATGAGAGCAATTGTACCTTAGGTGGGAGAAATTGCTTGATAGATGGGGACAATTGTGCCTTAGGTGGGAGCAATTTCTTGATAGATGGGAGAAATTGTGCCTTAGGTGGGAACAACTACTTGATAGATGGGAGCAATTGCTTGATACATGGGAGAAATTGTGCCTTAGGTGGGAGCAATTGCTTGATAGATGGGATCAACTGCCTAATAGATGGGAGCAATTGCTTGATAGATAGGAGCAATTATGCCTTAGGTGGGCACAATTGCTTGATAGATGGGTGCAATTGTATGGTTGGATGAGGAAATGGTTATTTGTTGATTGGTATCAAAAGATTGGAATGTATGAGAAATAGAGTGATGTAGATGGATATAAAAAATGATGAAGAATGTGCTTTCTATTTTTGTGCTATTTTTATCATCATAGAGCTTATTGTGGCATGTACACCAAGTTGAGACAAACCCTAGTGACTATGGTATCCTTTGAATGGATAGTGACACTGCAAACAAGAAGGATTGTCCTTATTCATACTAGACACAATAGAACCTTGTCAGAATATGCAAGGGAAATGATCTCAAAGCATGATATCCCTCTAGTATAAAAAGGTATTAATTGACCTTGTATGCAAAGGAATTTTGTCAATGCTAAAAGCCATTCCAACACACACAAGGAATGCACATGCCCCAGTAACGAATAAATATTCCACAAACACAACATGTGAAAGTAATAACTTTGCCCCATTTTTACTCCTCCAATCACTTTGAGATATCCTTGAGGAACATTGGTATAGGACAATAAGATAAATCAAGTAATAAAAAGACTCAAAGACCAAACAGATCAACAGTTATTAGATTTTTTGGCTAGAGGATATTTGCTCAAAGTGGATAACATTATGCCTATTGTAGGAAGGATGCATCTATTAAGGCATGATTTGTTGGATAAGATGTATAAAGTTGAATTGGCAATTGGTTATTAGGTTGTAGAGAGTTTATCCAGAGTCTCATATTTTTTATTGTTTCATGAATGCTCATTTTTTTAAGGATGTTGCATAGATTTTGTTTGTGTCAGTATTTTTGCCTAGGCAATGGAAAAATTTATTGGTGTCATGGTGAGTGAATATGATGTGGATTTATTATGAAATGTTATAAATGGGTGTGTTTATTTCAGATTGTATGGAGTGATGTTATGGATGTGTGAAGTATTCTTCCTCTAATACAATCTTCAAGGATCCAATCCAAACACTAGGTCAAGGAAATTCCCCCTATTAGGAATAGGATTTGTTATTTAATGGAATGGATGATATGGATTTATTTTGAATTGGTTCCCTACCCTAGGATGAACGATCTTACAATGGACCAGTTTCAAGCCATGATATTGTGACAAGTATATGAAAAAGGATTTTATTATGAATGAAATGGATGAAAGCACTAATAGATGGTGGAACACGGTTCTTATGTACATTGGCGCCTATAAATAGGTTTTCACCATGGTACTTACCTAAGGCACCATCGAAATGATTTTCATCATAGGGCGGATTACTTCTCTTTACTTTTGTCATTATTCATTTTTTTTGGTAATTTTCTATTTTTTTGTATTTTTATTGGGATACTCCTGAGATCATGCAAATAATTTCTTGAGGTGGATGACATTGATGGGCTCATCAAGTGGTTCACCTTCGGATGTTGAAAACTATATGCTTTTGACCCATAGACTGTTGTAATAACAAAGGGTCCTAACCAATTGGGGTCAAATTTTCCTTTATTCTCATGAACTTTTTGGTTCTTTTGGTTTTCCTTGAGTACCAAATGATCCCCTACTTCAAATTTGTGTGTGACAACCTTTTTATTGTAGTTGAACTCTGGAGATGATTTTGGTAAACTTGCAAGTGGTTTAGTGTGTTGAGGCATCTTTCATCAAGTAACTCTAGGTCCTAAAGTTTGGTAATCTTGTACTCTTCATCATCTATAACATGGCATAGAGAAACTCTGAGTGAAGGGAGCTCAACCTCTATGGGAAAAATTGATTCAACTCCAAAGACTAAGGAGTATGGAGTGGCCCTTGTGGGTGTACAAATGCTTGTCTGATAGGCCCACAAGGTGAGATTTAGGTGGATGTTCTAGTCACAAGGTCAACTTCATTGGAAATTTTATTTAGGATTTTCAATATTGTTTTGTTCAATGCCTCAACTTGGCCATTTATTTCTACATAATATGGAGTTGAGAAATGGTGTTGAATATGGAGCTTGTGGCATGGCTCATGGACATCCTGGTTCTTGAATGGATTACCATTATCAGTGGAAATGGCTAAAGGGGTCCCATACTAGCAAATGATGTAGTTCAAGATAAATTTGGCTATTTGTTTTTTGATAATATAAGTGGAATGGCTTTGATCCATTTGGTGAAATATTTTGTTGTGATAATTATGAATTTGTGGTCATTGGAAGACGTGGGATGGATTTTTCCCACCAGGTTGAGTCCCCACTGTGAGAAATGCCATAATGAGGTAATATATTGTAGTACTTGTGTAGGTGCATGTATAAGATTGTCATGTTGTTGGCACTTCAAGCATTTGCGCGCAAATTGGTGAGCATCGTGTTCCATCGTAGGCCAATAGTATCCAACTCTTATTAGTTTCTTGGATGTATTTGGACTGCTAGAATGTGCCCCAAAAATACCATCGTGTACCTCTCAAGTAGGGAAGTTTGTAATTCTATCATGTTAAGACACCGAAGGAGTGTACCATCAAAGCCTCTTCGATATAGTGTATCACCTAAAATAAGGAAACAAGATGATCAACTTTTGAAAGTCTTTTTCTAATTGGCGGATAAGTTTGGGGGAAGGATTTGGAGATGAAGATAATTATAATTGTCATGGTACCAAGGAGAATTGGGAATAACAATTTCACACACTAGTTCAGACTTTGAGACATTAAAATTTAGGACCAAGAGTTGCTCCACTAGGAATTGACATTGTTGGGTATTATGAGGCATGTCTAATAGAGAACCAATGGTCTCCATTGCATCCACTGCTTTGTCGCTTGTTCTTGGAACCTATTCAAATGTGATGTCAATGAAGTACTATTTAAAACTATCTACCATTTTTTTTATAAGGTAGAAGTTTCTCATCTTTGGTTTGGTACTCATCATTCACCTTCTTTATAACAAGCTGAGAATCTTTGTAGACTTGAATTTGTTTGACTTGTCATTGTATTGTCATTCTAAGTCCTATGATTAGTGCTTTGTGGTCTGCTA
>VDFB02073928.1:0-10546 GCA_007258455.2 Sequoia sempervirens | reverse complement strand
GTTGTGAACGAATTGACTAAGCAGACTAATTGTGAACGGATTGACTGCATCCGGCAACGAAACTGTCGAGATTTACCCCTTCCTTGAGATGGGCGCCCTCAGGCTAGAGGCGCGCTTTTGCCTGAAAAGAGCAAATTTCTCACCTCCTAAAATTTAGGGATTTTAACTTCTGTCGCTATTTGCCAGAGCTGTGGGTCTCGGAACGCCTCGCTGGATAGCTCGACGGATAGCCAGATTGATTCTGAAGAGATTGACTGTATACTTGAGCACTTTCAGCAAGATCTTGACCCTGAATAAGCTGGGCGCCCCTGAGCTATACTTGTGCTTTTGGGCTTTTCCTCTGAGAAATCTTCATGATTTGATCACTGAAAACTCTGTTTCGATCATTGAAATGACCGTCTGCAATATGAAATGTCGTCGTGAGATGCTCCTCTATCGTGAAAAGCACTATCTGAGCCTCTGCTTCAGGTTCTGATCAATAAAACTGACATTGACTGACAAACTATTGACAAAAACTCCATGCTTGACATTGCCCAAAACTGTGTTTTACAACAATTAGCAAGGTTTAGACTTTTTAATGCAAAATGCCTTGATGAAGCAAAAATTTGGTTTGGGTACAACAGATACCACCACTCATCACCATTTTTCCTATATTTGTCTACAAAAGCGGAAACATCATGATGTTTTGAAGATATGAAGTGGCCAAACTCACTCAAGACAATACTTTGGATATCTTCATCTGAAAATATCTTTCTAAATGCAGTCTTATAGCTAGTAGCAACCTTCCCATCCCTATATGGTGGCACCCTCCTCGGAAATGAAAGTACCTCTTTGCTATAATACTTTGGTGACAAAGCAAATGCTACGAGATGTAAAGGGGTGGTCATCTTGTTCCAAAGGTCAACAATAATTTTTTGCATAGTTTTGAAAAATGTTTCTATTCAATCATGTTCCTTGGCTTCTATTATTGATCTTATTTTCTCCACCATGGAATCCATGTCATCATAAATTTCACCCAAACATGGGTGATTGGTATCAACATAACTAATCATGCTCATGATGGGCTCAGTGAAATTCAAAACATATTCCACACAAGCCCACCACTCATCATCTAAGATCAATGCTTTTTACTTTTTGGACTCTTTTTGTGCTTGATTGCCTCCATACACTCCACAAGTTGTTGATGACCATAGAACTCAAGGCCTTTCACACCTTCACAAGTTGTCTTAAGACAATTGTGTGAGATGCAAATCAAGTTTTGGCAACCTAACATGGTATAAAAAATACATGTCACAAATCAACAGTGAAAAATTAAAATTAAAAAATATATTAAAAAATCAAATTTAAATTACCTTCAACAACTCCAACTTGCAGAAGGTCTTGAAGATGCCTTGTGACATATGATGATTAGTCACAAACATTTGGATCTCCTCGCCCTTCATGTAGATTTGTTTGACCCACTCAATTTGTGTGCCAATCTTTTGCAATATCAAATTGAGTGAGTGGATTGCACATGTTGTCCAAAAAATGTGACTATATGTACCCTCCACTATAGACCCAACTATCCTACAATTTTTAGCATTGTCTGTTTTGACTTAGACAACATTTTTAGACCCCACTATTTTAATGGATTCTATGAGGATATTGGCAATAAAACTTGCATCTTTTATTTGCCCCTCACAATCGACTACCTTCAAAAACATCGCCCCTTTAGGGGACATTGCAGTCTTCTATTTTGCAATCTTTCTATCCATCAAAAATGATGGACACACTTGTTTCGAGCCATGTATCGTTGATTACACTCAATGATGCCTCTAGTGAAGCTTTCTCCTTGGCCAATAAGGTGGCTCACACCTTTTCATACCCAAGACTAACATAATTAGAAGTTGTATTGGAAATGGCCGTCACCATTTCCCACCAATAAGGTGATCTAACAAGGTTGAAAGGAAGCCCATTGCCATAAATGCAACGAGCAATGCTCTGATCTGCAATCTCCTTCGCTTCATTTTTGAAGGCATTCTCCAATGGGCCTCTTTTTCATGAAACCGAAACATTATCTCCTTTAGAAGATGGTGGCATTTGCATGAAAGGATGTGGGCCAACCATTTGTGATAAGCCACTAGGAGGTCTTTGCAAGCTTCTCTTGGCAAGAGGATGTGCAATAACCTTTGATTTATTACATGCCATGTCAGTCTCCTCTTGTTCTTTAATATAAGTCAATATTTGGTGTTTTGGCAACCCATTTTTATTTGGCTCAGGCAAGCTTTTATTCCTTGTAAAGGAATAGTGCATAAGTGAGTTTTCACTCGTAAGTACAAGCTCTTATACTAAGTTCCACATTGGCTACAATGCCAAACATAACCCCCACCACCGGGAATTTGTTGAATCATTATCGTATGTCGCCAAAGAGGTGACAATGCATCATATTTCAATTGACTCTTCGCATCTGGGCCAACTGAATTAGAACTACCGGTCATTCTATATGAACCTAAAATAAAATAAAATAAAACATTACAAATTAACAACACAACTAATTGTTTTTAGAAAAAATTGGCATTATAACCCCTTATTATGCATAAAAATATTTTTTAAAAATTCAAAATTTACCAAAAAAACTTAAAAAAAACTCGAAAAATCTTCAAAAAAGTTATTGAAAACTTTAAAAAAATGAAAGATTCACTCACTTTTGATGGTTAGATCTTCTTTGTGCAGCTATTTCTCCCTTGTTGTTGTAGGTCTAACTCCATAGCTCTCACCTTCAAAAAAAATGACACAACCTTCAAAATCCAACAATAGCAACTTGGAGGCAAAAAATGTTGTTTGTGGCCTTTTGTGTTCATGAAATGAGTTGAGATGCATATTACATCTCACTGTTAGGGTGACCAAGGCAATTTATGGTGTTTTTTATGTCTAATTTTTTTTTTTTTAAATTCTATAGCGGCTAAGACTGCAGGTTCTCTCAGGTTTGTCTCAGATACGCCCAAGGTTCTTCCCGGGCGGCTCAAGTTCCTTGTGGGTCCTTTTTGTGAAGGACCCACAAGGAACCTGGGGCACCCAGGAGGAACCCTAGGCATACCAGGGGTTGGACCTGCCTCGAACCCACACCTGGACCGAACCCACCCGAATATGGGGGTAAACCAAGGGATCCGGTAACTTAGGGGAGAAGCAGTATAGGTCCCTTGAAAAATAGACCACATTAACCACTTCGTTCTTCTAACATGGTTGTGACCCAACTCCTAGGACCTTCGAGGTGACAAAATCAACAAATTTGTTATCTTTTAGGAGAGGTAGAGTGATTTTCACTCTTCTCATGTTACATGTGTCAATTTGGCCACCAACACTTACCTTTGTTGCTAAGATGGTCAATACTCTTGAAAATGTGATTTTGCACAATCCCAATTGATTATCAGACATCCCACATGTCCAAATTTCCTAGTGTCTAGTCCTTCACTACAAAATATTCCAATAGCTAGTGAAGTTGTTAAAACCATTTGTTAAAGTTACCTTGTGGAATCCCAAGAGACATCCAATGTTCATCTCTGGTGCAAGGGCACCTCATCACCTAGTTACAAATTCCTATATTTAGTAGTTCAATGCTCTCTTACATTAAAATGAGTCATCAAATTGCATTTGTAAGCCTAAAAGGCAATTATATGAAATTGTATGTAATGGGGTCATTGAGGTTGAGTCATAAAGTTTCAAATTTGTGAGTTGCATTAAGCAACAAATTTGTAATCTCAACGGTTACATGCTTTTAAAAGTTGGTTGTTTAGTGGTTAGGGGCGTTGGTTAGTTGGAGAAGGTAGAGAAATACTATGTAAGGCCTTGAGAGGCTCGACTTGTGGTTGTTGAAGCCAAGAGAATGAAATAAACTTTGAAATACTCTATTTTCTTATTGTTTTTTCACTGGTTTTTCAGTGTTCCCTAACTGTGTGTAGACCGTACAGGCTTCTTTGGCATTGATTTCTTATTTGAATCTGTAGACAAATGTTTTAGTTTGTATTTGGTGTTTTGGCAGGGATTGATTCAACCTTTTAAGGCTTGAAATCATCAAAACCCTCATACCGGGTTCTTGTACAGTTTAAGGTTTTGTGGTAGACTTGATGGAATAACCATCATCCCACCTACTGTTTTCAATTGTAACTCGGTGGGATGATGTGATAGAATGTAGGGAATGATACTTTAGGAGTAGGAGGCGTGGAAGAATGATTTCTTGGCTTGAATAATGAAAGGAAGGGCTGAAAGTGTGTTTTTCCCTTGGAAATTGATGGGTCAGACCTATGAAATGATAAACCCACGTTGTTAATGGCCAAATGAATGTTTCTCGAGCATGGGAGGACCTAATTAAAGGTGTCTGAGCAGTTGGTTTGGTCAGGAGTGGCTGGGAAGGTGAAGATACAATAAGGGTGTCCTAAAACCCTAGTTATTTAGGCTACAAGGAGGGTTTTAGCATTGGAGGTTTACTTGAGCATTTGAGGACATGAGACCTGGAAAATCTTTGGTTTGGGAACCTAAGCCAAGACTGTTTTGAGGTTAGAAGGTCCGGGGTGGAGATCTAAAAGTAGACCCTTTGGAAAAATGGCCTAATTTGAGGCCTAAACCGGTGAAAAACCTAAATTTGAGATGTTTGGTCTGAAGAAGTTGTGCTTGGTTTTCTAATATGTTGTATACCACTGAAATGGGTATTTGAATCCATGATTGTTTTCCTAGGTGTTTTGGAAAAGTCTGGTCAAAAATCTGAAAAACAGGGTTCCCACTACTACAAGGAAAGTTAGTGTCAAATGGTGAGTTTTGGAAATTTCATTGAATCTGTCTTGGTGATTGTTTTCAACTGATTCAATTGTCATTATATGCTTGTTGAGGACCTTTGTAAGGGTCTTAGTGAAGTTTTGTTGTTGTTTGCAAGATTGAGGAGTTGAAACCCTTGAGGGTGAGTTGTATGAATGCAATGTAAAGAAGAGTACTTTGGTTTAGAATTGAAGTTTCTATTATTGTGATTGATCTCCTCCTTGGCTCTGCATCAATCTCCTTGGAGTGACCTAACTTCAAATCCTCACAAGATCTTTCAAGCTCAAAATGCATGGTCTTTGTGAACTTTTAGTAGACAACTAGATATTCAAGCTTATATCCATATCATCCTAACATCTAGTCTATCCCACAAAACCCTTTAGATTTAATCTGGTCTTTTGAGAAAAACGTAGTGTGTGGGATTTCAATCAAGATGTGGAGGTTAGAAATTTTGGTGCCTATATCCAGACATTCATGGAACTTCCGCATCTTTTCCCTAGAAATTTGTTGAAAGAGTAAAAGGGTAGAAATATTTCAAAAACAAAGCTTGCAAGGTTCTATTAGGCTGGGGGATATTCTAACATTGCATTGCCCAAACCTCATAAGCTTGAGCCAATCCCCAAAACCACTAAAAATATTGCAATAGAGGGCTCTAAAGACAGAGAAACTAAGTTGTGGACCTTTACTCGACATCCAAACATCCCAATTCCAAACCCAAAGTACGAATCTCGCTCCCATTACCGCACTTTTCCATAGAAAGTGATGCATTTGTTAGATAAACTTTTATGGATTTTGTGCTTCCTTTTGGAATTTTGCATATTGCCCAAACCTTCCAAAGTTTGGACCTACCTTTGATTTTTGCAAAAGGTTACTTGTGGCTACTTGTCAAAACTCATTTATTGCAAAGTTTCCTTGGACCACTAGACATGCCTTTTAGAATCCTTCAAAAGTCCAAAACTCTAATGCATTCTTGTGTAAGTTTAAGACTTAGTGAACACTTGTGCAAAGTTCAAAATTGCAAAATTGCAAGATTTCAACAAACTAGGGGACATTTCAAGTTCAACGATGGACATACAATATCCCAACCTCCAGTCAAGCCTTGCAGACATCCAATTTAAATGTAGAAATCCTTTAAGAGAGTGAAATTGTGAAATTTAACCCTGGAATTGTACCTATCTTTGCTAGACCTCATGAAAGTCCAGTTCTCTATTAGATTTTTGCAAGTGTGCTTGTAATGCAAGGAAAGGCGTCTAAAAATTTTGTCAATAGGTTCTAAAGTTTTAAAACTCCTTGAGGAGCAAATAAGTGAGAGCGTCAAAGATTCACTAGTTCGTGGAGCCTTTGAAATACTAACTTCCTAGAGAAAAACAATGCAAAATAAAGTTGCATTGGTGAGTTCTAAAGTTTGCCAAGTCTTCAAAATGCTGAAAAGGTTCAAAGAAGTCCAAAAGTGTTGACAAAGTAAAATAAAGCAAAGGGTAAAGGTTAGCAAGCTCCAAAAAGCTTTGAAATGCTAACAAGGGTCATGGAATGTTCAAAAACATCGATGAGTTTGCACAATTCCAACATATTGACAAGCAGCGAAAATCTTTGTGGAGTCAATCCCTACTTCTGGACTTCTCTCCAAGACACCCCAATGCCCACTTTTCCTTCAAATCTCCTCAAAGGTGTTTTAAGGATAATTTCATAAGGAATTCAAAAGTTTGTAGTCTTTTGATGGTTTAAGAAGACCTTGTCTTGAAGTCCAAATCTCTTATAGAGCCCCACAAGTTGTTTTAAATGCATGAAACTCAATTTTTTTTTGCTAAGATTGAATCTAATGGCTTTCTTTTGGATTTCTCTTGATTTTTGGAGGGAGATAATGATCTCAAAGCATGAAATACAACAATACCATCGATGCAAGATTTAACCACATGAAATCAAACTAACTTGGGAGCATGCATCATGAAAATCAAGACATAGGCATTTACTTGCATGTCACGCTATCATCATGGATGCTTTAATCACATGCACAACCACTGGTAACACCATTAATGACCTGATTTGACCCATCGCAACTATTGCAGGAGACTTTTTGCCTAAAAAAGACATTGTCCATCCCAAAGGTGCAGATTTTCTTGTAATTTCAATGGTAGAATATCATAATACACAGTTCACCTTTGAATGTAGTGGTTGAGTTCCAAAGTGCCGATGGCCTTCATACAAGTTCCATACTACCATTTTTGCAGATTTTATAAGATTTGCACTTGTCTTACATGCCATAATTATGACCTCCAATTCTCAAAAAGCACTAATGCATGAAAAATTTGAATCATTGGTGAAGGATGGATCGTAGCCATTCATATGTGCTAAATGTATTGCCTTCTCTTATAAAAGGCAATACCTTTCTATTTTGAAAGGGTTGGAAATTGTTGATAGCAATTGGATTTGTAAAAATAGAACTCTTGTTTTTAGTTTACTTCATGGTTTCCAAACGATAGTTGGATTTCTTATACAGACAATATTTAATAGATCCTCTGTTTTATTTATTTTATGGAAATATCTAATTAAGTTGGGCTATTATTGGGTGTTTGATTCAGACTATATTCTTGATTTGAAACTTTCCATTGAAGATTTGTACTCTTTTATAGTTCTGTGAGTTATTCTAGTTAAGTAAAGAATGGTTTGTTTTGGCTTTGTCTGCTCTTATTTTATGATATTGCACTAGAAATTCAAATCTTAGGATCTTTCTGAAAGCCCTTCTCTTCTCACCCTATCTTTTGGCATTTTTGTTATACTAGTTGTTAGATTAGGATAAATCATCAAAATATATTGAAATATCTAATGATAAGAAATTTTTTCCAATAGTAATTACTTTAAGATTTTCTAAGATAAGGAAATATTAATTTCAGGGTTACAGGTTTATTTCATAAGATTCATATTTGTAGATCTAACTCTTTAATTTGAAAGATTCTATAAACCATTACATAAGACCCTTTGTGAAACAACGAACAAGTTATCTTGTAGGCCTGTTGCCCCCTTTCCAGGTTAAGTCAAATTTTTAGTTCATTCTTAAAATAAATCTCATGGATTAATGGTGTCATCATACTATCCATAGTTTAAATCGTTTTACGGGTCTTGACACAACCAATTTATACTCCTTAAATCTAAATATTTTCCTTTGAAAATCATTTAAAGAAGGTTCTTGATGCTTATCAGCACTTGGGAGTGGTTTCAAAACTTTGGTCAGAGCTTGATGGGGTTGTCACAACCTTGTTGGTGCCTAATATCGCTTTCATAAGCAACATAAAATTCAAGAAAATTGGCTAAGTATTATCAGTGTTCCACGAGGACGCGTCCCCCCCAAAAATCTTGTCATTTCCGAGATGGGGATGTTTCCGAGACTCGGATACTTCAAGGAAATGTCCCCCCCGCCGTCCCCCTGTTGTCCCCCCATTTCTTCTCCACCTCCAAGACGTTTCTCTTTTGAGGGGACTTTTGGACATCTTTGAGACTTCCAGGTGTCCCCCAAAGTGCAAGAAACTTCTAGGCGTCCCCCTTAAGAATGCAATAAAAAATGATTTTTAAAAGAAAAAAACAAAAGTAAAATTTATAAATTTTAAATTTTAAAGTATTCTTAAAAGCCTAAAAGGCTAAATCGACCATGCCTTTGACTTTTTCCTCTATTTTCATTTTGTTGTTTAAGTGTTTACATGATTGAGCGTGGGCGTGTGAGTTCGGGCAATTGAAAGTTACAGGTATGAGGGTTTTTTTTTTCATTTATGTTTATGCTTTGCTGGATGTCCATACCTATCCAAAGCCATTAGCCATTTCCTATTTAGAATTTTGTTTTTGAAGTTTGAACTTACATTGTTGATTGTAATTATGAATCATGATTATGAAACATTAGTTCTCGTTCCAATGTCTATTAAGTATATTTTCATTTTGATTTTCAATGTTCACTAGTTCAATGAAATCATTGCAATGTGTTTAAACTTTAAATTTTACTTATTCCTTAGGCTTCTATAGTTATACATCTTTTTATAACTAATTTTTCAAGTACTATATGTATTTCAGCGCACTGCTCGCCCACCGGCCCCCCGCTGCCGTTCCCCTGTTGTCCCCCTGCCGCCCCCAAACTTAGACCCCCTGCCCCCGCGTCCCCTGCCGTCCCCTGGTCCCCATCCCGGAAACCCCATGGAACACTAATATTGATAGACATACTATTGTGCTTATTTTGTTTAGTTGTGGAAGTTTGTTTCATGCTCTTGATCTTGGCATTCTCCAACAACTCAAACTCACAAAACTGTTTCTTTTTATTGTTTTTGGTATGCAAAATTTGTTGTTTTTAATTATTAGCTATGATACATGGGGACACGTTGCATATGGTTTTTCAACCATTCCCAATCCTGGGACATATTTGGGGACATTTTGGAAATGTGGGAAAAATTGGTAGGGGACAGCAAGGGATGGTCAGGGATCCCTGATTGCCCCCTACAGCCCAACAAGAATGGTACATTGAATTCGTGTAAAATTGACCAGATACCATTGAAAGTGCTTTTACTTGTTATTCCATTGTTGCTAAGAGTGTCTTTATAGAAGCTCCATTCATTGATGCCAAATTAGCAACTACAGATGCAGCACTACCAGTTGTAGCATACTGGTTGATGTAGGCATTTTGTTTGAAGCTTGATTTCAAATCTAACTTCAGATCTATTCTAACAATAGTATTAGTTTGCTCATATTCAACAAGGGAATTGGATTTATTCATGTATACTTGGGCAACAGTAATATCATTGAGATTTAGTTTTGTTGGCTGTGGTATGCGTATAAAACTACTCTTAACAGGTAGTAAATGTTCAGTTTACCTGCCATTCTCAATATCAATCTTTTGTCACTCCAAACTACTTTCACATTCTTGTGCATTCTTATCCACTGAGCTATTTGGAGCAGCTCACAAATCCAATCCAGCAGGTCTAAGCTTGGTTTCTTTAACATTATTGAGACATGTTATCAGTAATTCATCATCCATCTTACAATCTAATTTGTACAAATCAGGCAAACAGTGAACTCTCGTGATCTAATGCTGTCATTCTTTTCAGCTTTTAATTCAGTACTCATGCTTGAAGACCTGGTACACTAGCCTCTTTGTACTTTATTGATTCCTTAATACTCGAGGAGAGACAGATAAGTGAACTTCATATGGTTATTTCGAGAAATCATATATAAATTTTGGATGTAAGCTGATTTATTCATCTTGTCTTAAGATATTCCAGCAGTATTATATTGAAGTAAAATTGTAAAAAGGAACTGACAAAGCTAATGTCTCTAGGACCTTTGACAAATCTCAATTTAGCTCCAATGTTATGTAATATGGTTCTATAATACATATAACTAATACCTTATATATGAATAATTGAAATTTTCTATACTTATAAAATTTTCCCTTTTTTTATTGTCATTCCCTATAAAAAAGCCTCATATCCCCTACCATCCCCATCCCCAAAATTCCATAAAACATAAATTATTATTTGTTTGGTATGTTCTCTCTCTATATATATGGAGGTAAGCTGATTCGTTCATCTTGTTTGAAATATTGTAGTACTGTTTTATTGCAATAACATTGTAAAAAGGAACAAACAAATCTAATATATTTATTTATTTTATTTGTATATAGCCATCCTTAGTTGTCCCCGACCTACCACCATCATGTTGATGTGATTTTTATGACTGCACTAACTGAAGTGCGTAACTTAAATTGTCCGCGGCTACCCCATTC
>VDFB02073927.1:0-25185 GCA_007258455.2 Sequoia sempervirens | reverse complement strand
ATAGGCAATAGCCTTTTGCTAAAAAAAAAAAAAACACTTTTTGAGCTTTTGAAATGAAAAAAATGCAAATCTATACATTTTTTCAATGTTTTTTACTAATATGTGCATGTAGTTTGACAAATGAAAACAACCTAAGATTGCACTCAGATTTCAAAATAAAATACTTATGATCTCAAAAGTTTTTGTAAATGTAAAAAGTGTTGGGTTCACCAAAAATGTGATGTGGGAAAAGGGCTCTATGGTCTAAATCACACTTTTCCTAAAACTACCTTAGAGAGGAATCAAAATTGATCACATAAGATCACTTGGATACTATCCTTAATGGAAGAGCTAGAATGGTTGATCAAGGTTTTGGTCCCTCTTTTTGTGGGGTTGATTGATTTGATATTAGATGTGATGTGTGTGATGTGAAAGTGAACTACATTAACTATGAATCTACAAAATATTGATGTGAATATAAAAAATATAATATTGAAACACAAAAATTGATAACAAAGCAGTAGAATGCAAAAACATAGGAACCTAGCATGCAAATTAGGCTTGAAATTTCTTGGTCAGGGGCAGTGGCACCCTAGACTAGAAGATGTTGCTTTGGAATCTTTGAACAGGTACAAATGGGTCATATATTGCAACTTCTTTCCTACTAGACTTAGTTTCAAAAATTTGTCTGTTGATGAATAATTCTTCTTTCCCTAATCTGTTGAAATAGGAGGCTTAAATGCTTGATCTTGCTATTAGGCCTTCAATCTTCTCCAAAACCCACTTCAAATTTGTCACCTACAAGCAAGAGAGGGGAGAAAGGGATGTGCTGTATAAGGGCTTGTCTAAGTCAAACCTAATTTTGGTGTTTCCACCTCCACAACGGCCATGATGATGTAAAGAGTGCTTACCCTCAGTCAACCAGAGGCAAATGGATTAAAACAAGTGATAAATGACAAGTGTTGCAACTTACCACTCAAATATAATCTCCTTGATGGATCAAAGTCATGATGCACATCTCATGCAAGGAATATTTTATTGTTGATAGGAAGTCCTACAAGTGTTAGTACTCACAAAATAAATGAACACAAAACATAAACAATCTTACTTATGAACTTTATGCATTGCTCACTTGAATCCCAACTGATGAAAATATTGTAATAATGTTGCTTATTCTACTCTTGGATTTTCTTGAATTCTTTTTAGGATGCTTTCTTGCCCAAAATTTGTATTAAATGTTCAAATGGTGAAAAAGACTTAATATACATTTCTTGGTTTCCCATAAAATTAATTGTGAAAAGCACAAATAAATTTGAATTTTTAAACATAAAAATGCTGACAATACAATATTAAAAATTGGTCCAAAATAGGTTGGTCAAGGGCGATGACGCCCTAGACTAAACCTATTTTTAAATTTTAATTGTTGTTAAATAAATAATTAATCTTAATTCCCAGTTTTATTTTAATTTTTTGAAAACAATAATAAAACAAGAAAATTATAAGCATAATTAGGTCTAAGCACATAAGGGGGAGCTAAATATAGTGTAAAATTATTAGTGTTGACAATTTATGATGCTACACCTTTATGTTAAAGAAGGAGATTATGAAAAGATAATGACAAGTGACTATTATTATGAATGAAATAATACTATTATGATTTGCAAAAATTGAAACTATGGGTGAACTTAGGTCAATCTTGCATCTTCTAGTGTAGTCTTAGATATGTGATCTTTTAATATTTTGTACCTAAAATAAATATTTGTACCTATTCTTATAATTATAAACATGGTGATATTGAATAATATTATTTTAACTTTCTATGCTAGGTATGAGAAATCAAACTCATTCCCTTGTCATGCGTTAGTCAAGTCTTGTTGACTAATTCAATAATTATGATAAACTTAGAAGACATACCAATAAAATTATATAATTGACTATGATGTGGTTAATATTTTGAGGGTTTTAGTACTTGAACATAGGTGTATTGAGTGATGGGTGATGTGTGACTTGGTCCAATAACTAGGGTTTTGGTATTCGCTAACATAAAAGTTGATTAAATTGGAATGGTTGATGTAAAAGAGTGCTATGAAAATGGTATGATTAATTTTGAGAGGCATGAATGATAGTACTAAGTGATTCCAGATAGGGGAGAATGGACATAGATTATTATTAGATGATAGAAATGTCCATGAGATGATATCCTTTAATACATGTCCTAATTGTACAATTTAAAATTTTTGATGTGGGAGGTTGGCATATAACAACTAGTTTAAACTAAATAATCCTAGGGACAACATTGAATTATTTTTTAAAAAATTAGGTCAATATCACATGTGTTACCTTGAATTAATTCAAGGTTTCATCCATGATCTTGAAATTAGAAAAATAAATAATATTCTTGCATGTGAGAATTATTTGCATAAGCATTAGACTTTTTTTGAATGCATACTTGAATTTGAGGTTAGTGGAAGTAATTTTTTTATTAAAATAATGTTTAGGGAAATGTATTTAGGAAACTCATGTAAAGTAGTGTAAAATGAAGGGTAAAAGTGTAAGGCATGTACTTTTAATTCTTACACTTATTTCTATATTATCTTGATATTATAAAAAGCCACATATGCATATAGTTTCTAAGGAAAATAACCTTTACCTAAACTAAAAGAATTATCTAGACTAATCAATTAATACAAGATAATAATCATATGAAATAATCTAGATAATAGAGCCGAGGATAATGAATATAAAAAAATTACGGAAGTAAAAGTAATAGATAACAAACTCAGCTAGATAGGTATGAAGATGATGCTCAATTTTTTTGTATATTTTGAAATCAAGATGTCTTGGGACTAAAAATAGTAAGTATCTATGAGGATTCTACATTATATTTCTAAGAATTAGTATACACTATAAAGTTCCAACTCTACAAGTTTAGGACACTTCTATAGATGTAGGTCTAATCTCTATCTATATAAATGATCTAGAATAATGTGTGGTTTTGATACCTAATGTTCCTTATTTGTCTCCATTTTTATTATTGTTTAGACTAACAATATTTAAAAATATTGTTGGAACATAATGTTATTAGGGGTCATACCCTTATAACATTTATATATTAATCTACTATAAACTTATTAAAATATATATTTTATGTTTTATTAAGCATACCTCATTTAAAATCATTGTAAGGTAATCATTATTTATGAATGGTTGCTTTGAATATGTGTGATCAATACCCCTTAAGGTATTTTCCACCCTTTCTCCTATATTTAAGGAGGTTATCTCTCATTTGAGTGTGTGAGAATTTAGAGATTTATAGTGAAGTATATCACTATGCACATGTAGTATTATTGGTAATGTGGAAGTATGTAGAGTAATGTCTCCATGTTTACTCTATTTTTTAATAAACTATTATTGTAAGTCCTTTAATAAAATGATGTTTTATAGTATTTTTTACTCGAAAGAGTTTTCCCCATTTATATCTTGTGTAATGTGTAAAATCTATGTTTGTATGATTCTCATTTTATTTATTTTATATTTTATTTATAATGATTAGTATTTGTTGGTATGTGAATTAACACTTAAAATGATACATGACTCGTCCAATGGAAAAACTTGGAAAAAATGCACCAACAGTTGGAGAGATTGCTTATGAAATGCAATCTTCCTTTGCATTTGAGAGGGGAAGCTCCCTCATATTATTTAAATTTAGGTTTTGGAATGTATCAACTGGGATGAAGGAAACCACAACAACAAATGAACAAGTACTATATTATAGGTTTACTTAAAACATAATAAAAAAATTATGAAGATCATAGGGTATGCATACTGGCTTCATAATGCTTATAGATTTTAAAGGATAACACATGCATATTGAGATACCAATAACTATTTTTTTTTTCCAAATTAACTCATCAAAGATTGACTATTTAGCTATCACAAATAATATGAAGGATGAAAAATCTCATCATAAACTAAACATACAAAAAAATTTAATGATGATGCATAGAAAACACCATGAATGCTCATCCAAAAATGCTTTCCATTACTTCATGAAATTATACAGTTTCAAAATCCTTTGTGCTAATTTATGAAAATACTCTCAAAAGTCGGGCTTTAAATTGGCTAAGACTCTATATATAGGCTTGGTTACAATAAATATTTTGTAACTAATTGATAAGTATTGAGATAACTACCTTTTTACAACTTTGAGAAATTAAAGAAAATTTTAATCTAGTTAAGATTTTCCAAGTTTTTCTAGAATTAAAGTATATTTCTAACCTTGGTTACAAAGTAGTGACATAAGTCACATTACATAAACATTAACTCAAACTTAATTCATGACTTATGACTTAAGAAAATGATTGGGAATTGCTAGACTTCACTAGGTCACTCCTTTCCCTTTATCTACATCATCCTCGACTCTTTTTGAAGAAGTTCCTTGTGTCAAGCGTCCTGAATTTGATGAAGAGGAGACTTTGCCTTGTGTTCTCTGAAAAGTTTGACTGCGGAAGCAAAGAGTTTGTTCTTTGGAACAATGACATTAGTCATCCTTAATGTCTAAATATCTTGGCTCTTTTGAATGCCTTCCAATTCATGATGAAAATCATGCATACAATTTCCACATGTATCTAGAACTACTGAGATTCCACTCAACTTCTTCATTATTTTCATGTTGAAAACTTGCTTGTCAAACAATTCTAGATATCAACCAGGTCTTCAAAATTCTTCTTGAGAATATAAACTTCATCCTTTATCAATGTGTTTGGGATGATTGATGAAAAATAATTTTGAGCCTTAGCTTTGACTTGTTCAGATATTACCAATAATTTCTCCTTTTCTGCCAAGACTTGATTGATGATTACCAATTTCCATTCTACACTTTGAAGCCAAGAATTAGAGTGGTTCTCTTCTACAATTGAAAAGATATTTTAGGCAACCAAGATATTAGAGTCTACAACTTTATCATTTCCTTTAGATATTTTAGGATACCTTGCCAAAGTGATTCTTCTCTCCTGATACCCCTTAGTTCTTTTTCTATTAATTCCTTCTTGACTTTTGCTTCATCATAAATATATCCTTTACTTTCCCAATGAAATTGAACATATCCAATTTGATCTATTCAACCCATTTTTCTATTACTTTTCCATAAGCTTGATACTTATGAACACTTTCTATACTCCCTTTTCAATATTTTCTTTAGGAACAAGAGCTATAGAAGAATGGATTGCATCTAGAGGAAAAGTAGATGTATCTACAATATATATCTCAGATATGAAGTCAAAATTTGTACCTAGTACTTTAGCTACTCTTTTGTACATTTTTACTTCTCTGTTTACTGCACCAATCTAGCAATTGAAATTTGAAAATTATGAATGTCACCTTCATGAGTTGAAGGACCCAAATAAACCTTGGTAGTATCAAAATCAATCTTAGTAGCTTCATTTACATATTTCTTTGCAAATAGGTTGAATAACTTAAACACACATGTTTCTTAATGTAGGATCCATTGTCAAACTAGAAGTGACCTTTATCTTCTTTGACCTTTTTGGCTTATGAAATAAACTACCAACATAATCAAATTCAATAATGACCAATTCAACAAATTTTATCTTCTTTAATATAAAAATTTGTTCTAGTCAGGAAGACATATGATCCTATGAGGATTCTAGAACACCAATATATGGTGGATAAGATATCATAGATGAAGGAAGAATAGGTGGCTCAAAAATATCCTCAAGAGGCGCATTCTCATATCTATCGAGGGTGATATTTTTGAAACTAAAGGAGGATCAAGTACTTCATGTGTATGAGACATAATGAGAATAGAAGGAGACATTGTTGCAATTTTTTCATTACCCTCAAAGTCATCCTTAGATTCTCTTGAATCCTTTTCTCTGACCTCTTCTTGAATGGGTTGCAACAATTTTTCCTTGATTTTGGATCTTTTCTTCTTCACATTTGGATTATCTCCAAAAATATTCTTGAATCTATTCCTTTTGGATGGGTCTTCATCATCACTACCTTCTTGACTATTTTTTTGAGAATTGGAAGTCAAGGTGGCAATATGAGGAGTAGAAGAAGAAGTACTCTCTTTACTATTGTTATTCTTTTTAAATATTCTCCTTTACTTGATGGCTTAGTGGCTATTGTCTAAATAATTTTCTTTTTAACCTAGTCTTTTGATCTTCTGAGAATATAAGTCATTCTTTCACTGACCTCTCTTATTTCTTGGTCTACCTAATTGATAGGTGGTAAGGGCTAAACTTGAATCTTTTAAAAATACAAAGGATCAATTAAATTTGTCCCATCATTACTGATCTCACCTACATACCAATATAGTTTTAAGTCCTTGATTTATCTCAATGTCAACCTCATCCAATCTCTCCTTTGAACTTCATATTTATCTTCACATTCTTCATTAAAATCTTTAATATTTTGGAATTGATAGTATCCTAGACCTAAATTTTAGTTATTCTTAACATATCCTTTACTAGATCAAATGAGAAAATCACTTTATAAAAGTAGATACTAATTTTTACCAATGATCTTTCAATATTTTGAGCATCAAAAGAATATTTACAATTGTAATGGCCGAGGCCAATAGGAAAAGGGATCCCATTCTTTTTTTCTCTGCATCTCTTGTTTGACAAGAATTTCCGCTTCTAGAGATATTCTGAGCACAATGTTTCCTTGAATCTCTCTCATAGTTAGCATTGTAAAAGAATCATTCACCCTTAAAAATTTATTGTAACTATTCTCTAGAGCTACAACTATGTATAATAGTTATATATGTCTCTACTATACTATCAAATGTTCCTTTGATACTAACCCTCGCCAAGTTTTCATGCTTGTAAATATACAAAAGAGATAAGAAGACATATGAAACTATTGATTTGTCTCAAAATTGGTCAACTACTCATTCAAGTTATCACTAATAATACCACCCCAACCAATGAATTGATTTCCCACACTTATAATCTTGATAAAAAAGTACATCCACTTTTCAAACTCAGTCGAGTTTCCACTTCCCACTAACTAGTTGGTGAAGAAGAATTATCAAATTGGCAACATCATTAATGGAGATAGACCTATGGAGAGCTTTCAAAAGCTGATACTTACCTCCTCTGGGAGCCAATAACTAATTTATTGCTACAGTGTTAAGAAATTGGTTCTTATGTTAATTGAAGTATTGATGAGAAATCTTTCTGTTGATGTGAACAATGTCGTTGGGAAATTTGAAGATGATATCAATGAAGACATCATCTAATCTGGCCACCAACTTGTTATCAATATTTTTGATCTCTCGCGACTCAAGGTTATATCCTTTAGTACATTCTAGCACAAGATGAGGACGTTCTAGATTGCAATAGGAAACCCAATGACATGTGCTAAACCACTTTCAAAAATCTTCTATGCTAAGGTGACCTCTTTCCTTCTTCCATAGATTTCCAAAAATCTTGCATGCTAATGTGACCTAGTTTGGTGTCTAAGACTTTAGGAAGTGTACTTTCAAGCACATAAATAAATTCATAGCCTTGATACTTATATTTCATGATTACAAATTTCTAAGGATTCTGACTAAGTTTGTTTCACCTTTGTTTCAAAATATTTAAAAGCTAACTGAGTAGTTCATGTGCTTTTTGTGTGTACATATTTTGCATGCATATACATATTTAGAATTTTCAGATATGTACCTAGCAATAATCACTTCTCTAGGACTGATTACTCCATGAAATAACATATTATCTAAGAAAATTCTAGCATATAGTCAGTGTTATTTATCTAGGATTTAGATACATACAACTAAGAGGATAGTTGCAAATCTTAAAACATTTTTAGATTTTAGCATGTATATGTATCAAGTCTATAACTATATCATCTGATAAACCTTACAACCACATGCCTCTCTTTCTACTATTCAACACTAACAAGTCCTTTTCAAGGCTTTTGGCAAGTTGAGTTTGTCTGAAAGTATCCAAAATCCTTTCAATAAACCCATACTTGTACATATCCCACCATCAAATGACATATTTTTGAGACATTCTACCAAATTTTTTAATACATGATCCATTTGATCATATTCTTTGTCGTAGGTGCTTCTTCTCTGTCATCATTTCATGCCAAGAGATTTTTTTCTTTTGAGTTGTAGGCCAAGTAGCTCACAAATGCATTTAATGCATATCTTGCCATCCTTTTGTTCCATCACATGAGATAGCATACATTTGAATTACTCTTGTCAAAGAACTCATGTGCTTAGTCTATGTCTCCATTTTACTTATACCTTCTTTATTCTAGTATATACAAATAGAACACATGATAATATGTTAATATTTAAATTTGAAATGAATCACTCTTGCCATGGATGCATGTTAGAGTAGTTGCAAACACAATTTCCATGTACTAGCAAAGGTTGCAGGTATGGCACTGCATTTGTGTTTTTCAAAATAGTTGCAACCACAACATCTAGTAGAAATCCACTTTCCTTTATATTTTGATGGTTGCTCACACCATATTACATTGCTCCCACCTTTGCATGACATCAAGAAAATTCACCGCCATCAATTCACCATTAGAAAATTCACCACCAACAATTCATCGTGGGAAAATTCACTGCCATGACAAATTCACCTTAAGGAAAATTCACCACCAGCAATTCACCGCCATAGAAAATTATTCACATTAACATTTCTTAATATATATTTCCAAAACTTTGAATTTTTTTTACAATAGAATAATTTTCATTGCATTTTTATTATCATTTTTATCATCATAAATCAAATTATTCTTTTGTAATTTTTTTTTCAAAGTTTAAGAAATACATATTAAAAAATGTTAATGCAATTAATTTTCTGTGGTGGTGAATTGCTGGTGGTGAATTTTCCTTGAGGTGAATTTGTCATGATGGTGAATTTTCTCATGGTGAATTGTTGGCAAAAATTTTTCCCGCATTTAATTTTCCTAGAGCCCTTGGCACAAGTAGAGAAATCATTTGAAAATGTTGCGGGAATCATATTTGCACCTATAGTTGCATGAAACCATATTTCTTTAAGGCATAATGTCAAACAATTCAGGTGTCCTCTACTTTCTTTACCTGCACATGAAGCTTCATCTCTTTCATACTTTAACTTGTGTGTCTAGGAAGGAGGATGCATAGTTAGTAAAATTTGCATTGACCTTTATTACGTCGAGAGGCGTTCCACTACAATGCCATTTTCTCATGAATTTTCATGTACATAAAAATGTTCATCGTAAAAGGTACCCACCCATTAAAAGTTTGGCTTAATATCACAACTTCTTCTCATTTGATGGTTAGGCAGGGGTTCCATCCTTTCTGCAAATTGACAAGAATATTGGTGGAAATTTGATGGACACTTGGAAACACCGACCTACACAACAAATGGAAGCGGACATGCAAATAATTAAACAACTAAATCGGAATTTCACATCTTTTCACATCCACAAAAAATGAAAATCACTTCAATTTTTATTTTTGTTGGGGAAAAAGAAACCATCTATTTTACTAAGCAAGTTCAATAAATAAGATGAGTTTAGAAAGCTATGACATCAACCTTTAAAAACCCCACATGCTACTCTTGTTCTCCTGTTACAGTATTTCATATTCTTCCTCTTCAAACTGTTCTGTTTTGACAATGAAACTATTTTGTTTCTTTCATCTCTTGTAAAAAAATGTTTCATCTTTTTACAGTAGTTGGAGAAAGGAAGAAGTTGAAAGAAAGCAATTGGGAAGAGGTACATTTAGAAAGACCCTTTGTAAATGGTTTTTTTTTTTTTTTCATAAAATGCTCATTTTTAAAGCCTTGTCGGTTTTCGAGTAATTTGGAAAAAAAATTGTAACCTTGGGTTTGTTTGAATAGTTGTTCAGGGATGGTGGATTCATGTGAAACACAGTTGAAAAATTTAAGCAGAAAAACATATATTTTATCATCATATTTCTCATTTTGGGAGGAGAGTTTTCCCGTGGAGATTTAAGGAAAAAAATATGAGAATAAGGAGGAGTTATTATTCTGATTTGAAGTCATATTATTATTATTAGGGTTAATTTGTAGTAGATGAGGATCTTATGAAATTTATTATCTCTAGCCTTTATATCCGGAAAACCATAGGACAAAATTGATATTTTTATATATTCGGCTTTAAATATGTGGAGAGAGAATTTTTTGGGCAAGACTTCTATTCACAATTTAATATTCTAAAAATTTGTGTTTGGGAAATCGAGGGCCCAATTTATAGAAGTTGGGAGGGTAAGTATAGCTGATTGTGTGGGTAAATTTTTGAAGTTGCGAGAGGTTTTCAATTATGTCAACTTCTTGTGCAATGGCATACTGTCTACATTGAATGGATACTTTTTGGTCTTTTAAGGAACTATAATAAATGATTTCCAAACAATAGTAAAATAAATTATGCAAAATTTAGAGAAACAAAATTCATGAATGAATTGAAGAATTTGGGCAATATGAGACATGAGAACATAATCAAGCCCCTGGGATATTCTACCAATGGAGCCAAAAACTCATTGACTAAGAATTACTAGAAAAAAAGATCATTGATAGCCTTAGGTTTTGAAGAAAGTTTGATAGTTGGGTTGGTTTTGTACACTTAAAAATTTCCTGAATGATATCACACACTCAAATCTGATATACTATCATTTCGTCCTAAAAACCATCCTCTTTTCACTTAACTGATTAAATTAGCCTAGCTATTTAATTAATTTCATCATTTTCATCTATTAATCTGATTAATCTAATTGGGTTAATTCCCCCCTCTCACACTAACCTTTCATCCTGTTAAATTGGATAAATCAAAAGATTTAATTTTAACACCCTAAGTCCTCTCATTTAATTAAATAATCTTAATTATTTAATTAAATGTCATTTTGACCCCTTTTCATTAAATAAGTTAATTATTTAATGAATATCCTAAATTCCCCTAATTTGCATAATTGAAACTTTGTTTTAATTATCAAATTGCTAATTAATTCTAAACTCTCCCACTTGCAAGGGAATACTCTTTGAGAATATTCCTCCTTTGCACATTCCTCCAAAAGGGAATATTCTCATGGAATATTCTTTCCCTCTTCACTCATTTGAAAAAAAGAATATTCTTGTAACAAACTTTCAACACACTTTTTGAGCAAGTTTTGAAAGTGTGCTTCTTTGCATAATTGTGAGCCCTTGATTAAATATCAACTTGCATTCTCAACCCTTGATGGGAATCCATAGTCCATGCCTCCATCTTCTTTCCATCCTGACTGTTGATTGATTCTTTCAATCTTGACCATTGGTTTCTTTTTTCCTATTCTATAAATAGAGCTTGCATCTATTGAATAGGGATCCAAATTTTCAGAGAAAACTTATGCTATTGAAAATCACATCCATTTGCATCAATGTTTTATGTTTCAAAGCATTTCAGGTTAATTTTCATGCATTATTAGCTTAGCTTCCACTAATGGCTTCCATGGTAACTTAGTTGCATCCATTTAGTGTGTACCCCTCCGTTTATGCTATGCTTTCTGTTGATACTTTCTCATACTGTTAGACTTTGTTATTTTGTTGGATACTTGGATCGCTGATTTTGAGCGATGATGGATTATTGTGTGACATGATGATACTTTGTGAGATGCTTATTGTTTTCAGATTTGATGTGATTTAGAGTAGATGATTATTTTCAGTTGTTTATGGATATGCATATGCTTATGATGGACTAACAACATGTATTGAGTCAGTCTTCTGTGAGTGTATTGGTGTGGAGAACAGAATCGCATCACTCGCTTGCGAGTGCCCTGCGATATCTGTGACTTTCTCCGCACGGTGTGCCTGTTTACTGCTTTATTATATATATATATACATGCATGTACATTGTTTGCTTGGTTGCAGGATTTGCAGGTACATGACACCGACTCCACCTGTGTAATCAGGTCTGAGCGTGTCAAGACTCAACGGAATTGTTGAAAGGGAGATAGTAGTTAGGTTAATCCTAGTCCGGTCTTTAACCCTAGTCTTAGTACAATTTCAGTTTTTAGTTTTGAGTCGTAGGTTGTTATGTGTTTCTGTTGGTTAAACCGTTTTTGAAAAAGGTAAATTTGCTTATGTTTAATGTTGATTATTGTGTTTTATTTATTGTTATTAAAATTAATATTTAAATATAATTGAAATTTATTTACTTAATTATTTAATACATTAGTTAGTTTAATTAGTTGAATAGTTAATCTTTAAAAGGATTTAACTATTTAATTAAATAAATTAATTAATCAGATTAAATTATTAAGTGCATAGATTATATTATATTTAAATAAATTAAAATTAGAATATGTATGTGAAATGAGTTTTAAATTTTAAATTTAATAAAATTAATTAAGTTGCATGTGTTTTGAAAGAAAATTAATTTCAAATTTTAAAATTAAATAGATTATTTGAAATTGCATGCAAAAATATTGAATGGCAAAACTTGCCGAGAAGTGGAGAAGATATTTTCTCAACAACTTCTCGACAAGTGTATGAGTGCCATTATGGCAAAGGTTGTTAAAATATTTCACGGAGGATATTGAGGATCTCGGGAAATTGCACGGGGTTATTCATTGCCTCGGGGAAAAAAATTTCTGGGCACTGGCAAAAGTTTCTCTTCTGTGTGTAAAAATCCAAAACTTCTTAAGAATTGGTATTCCTCTCTGTTGGGGTTGTTACCTCTCTGTTATTGGGTTGTGATTTTCTTTGGAGGAAGATATTCTTTGAGGTTGGATATTTTGTGGATCTCGGGATCTTCTTGGAAAAAGTTTTTTGGAGATTTACTTTCTACAGGCAAGAGGTTACATTCTTCAGGCAATTAATTATCCAGGTACTTTTCTTGTGAAATTGGTTTCTTGTCCTATTTGTAAAGAAAATCTATTAGATAGAATTTCAATTTCTTGCTGTTATTTTTTTTAAAAGAAAAGAGTTTCTGTAAAAATCTTGTCTGTCTGAACAAATTTCAAGAAATTAGGCAAGAATAGAAAGGAAACTCAAATCAAAATGCTTTAGAAAAGCTTCTGTAGAATTTTGGAATTGTCCAGGAGGAAAATATTTGTTCTTAAAAAAAAATTCTGGGCAAGTTTGCTTTGGAATGTGAGTTTTGTGTTTTAATTTCTGTACAAAAATTCTTGATTTAAAAAAAAATTATTCAAAATTCCCTGATATTCTTTCTCTGTATTTTATTAAAAAGAAAATTCTTCTTTTTTTTTATTTTCCCAGAATTAAGAATATTTATACATGACTGTATTTATATATTTGTATAAATATATATACTGTTAAAATAATGGTGAAAGAAATTATCTTTTATTAAAATAAAAAAAAAATTGATATAAAAAAATTGCCGTACGGAGATTATCCGCAGGCGAAATTTATTGTTTGATGTCCGTTTATAAAACGAAGTTTATAGAATCGTATGTTTTTATTTGTTAAATTTTTTTGTGTCGAATTAGGAGGGTCCCTCCCTCCATTATAATGGTGTGCTATCCCCACGGGCCAAGCAAGACAGCCAGCCTGTGGGCTGCCGGGCACACTCCTAGAGGGTCACTTTCCTATTGGAGCTGAGCCAGGGGTCGCCTCGGGTTAATAGATTTTATTTCCTTTAAAAATTTCAAACGCGTTTTTTTTTTTATTTGGTGCGTTATTTAATGTTTAAAATTTATTTTATATATACTTTTTAATGTTTATAATGTACTTATATATATATATTCATTATATATATGAGTTTGTTATAATAAATATATATTAATTGTATTTATATATATATATATATATATATATAATTAATTATATTTATTAAGCTGGAAATATGGTTTTTATAAAAATATATTTGTATGAATTTTGAATGTGATATTTATGCAATTTAAATTAATTAAATTTTTTTTTTTTTTAGAATTATAAATATCACAAGTAAATTGCTGGATGTGTTATTAAACAAGTTGAGAATTTTATTTGTCTTTAATTAAATAGAGAAAATAAATGGAATAAATGATGAAATGATTTGTTTATTTTATTCTGAGTGATTGGATTTAACATATCCAAATATTAGATATTTTCTTTTCTGGATTTGTTTATGTATTTTCTTTTGGGGCAAATATGGGAGAAGTCTTTTAAACAAATCAAGTCTTCCAGAATTAAATTAGGTTAATGGGGTTTTCTCTATTGTTTTCGATGGAATTCATTTTGACTTGGGTTCGTGTAAGAGCCAAATATGGTGTTTGTTATTGTTAAGATTTATTGTCAATATGAGATAATAAAAAATACTTTTGGTAAACCCTAGTCATGAAAACCTAGGAACCCCGTTATGTTTAGGGGAGTGGCTGTTTGTAAGGGCCGACACACAAAGTGGTGTCAGGGTAACTTACAAACAGTTATTTAAGTTAGTGATAATTAAATGACACAGTAGATAGATTTAAAACATGTAATAAGATGCTTATGCCTCGTTTATGACTCATAAGCTTCTACAGTTATGAGTATAAGTCGAGAAGGCCTGGAATGGCAAATCGATGTCTCGTTTCCTTAAGGGACATTCGATTCCGCAAATGCATGCAATAGGGGCCGGGTTTCGTAAGAGGTTACCAGGGTAACCCAAGGATTGGGGGCCGGGACCTAGGAAGAAACACCAGGGTAACCATTGCATCGTTGTGATGACACTCCACCTAGAATAACAGTTAAACCTTGTGTTTGTGTTTCAAATCAAATGTCAAATCTGGAAGCAATGTAACCAATAGTGTGTATGTACTAGTGTCTAGGGTTAGTAGATTTGGTCTAGGTAGCCTTATTACTATCTCCTAGCACGGGGGGTGGACCTACGGGTACCACATGGTTGGGTGGAACGTGCACCTTACTCCGTTGGGTCCCCAGTATGTTCGATTGTAGCATTGAGCGCTTCAAGGATGGAGAGCTTGCATATGGACTTCTTTATTCTTCATCATTGTGTATTGTAACTTGTAATGTATTTGAAAACATCCCTCATTTGTATAAGAGGTGATCAATGTAATTGTAAAGTATCTGTTATTTGAACTTTCTCATCAGATGGATGAGCAATGTAATATCTTATCAATGCAATGTATGGAAAAATGATTTGTATTTTACTATGTTATCTTGAATGAAAATTTAATATTATGCAATGTTATCTTATGTTATGATTTAATTGGGAGCAATGCGAAATACTTAAGTCGCTTATGGAGAACTTAAAGTAGTGTAACGTCGTTGTAACCTAAGAATGTATGCAACTAAGTTAACATATTATTAATACTTTAAAAAAAAAATTATTACACTTTTATATCATTTGCAACATTCTTAGGTTATTTAGACGGGGCATTACATTTAGCATATTTTGAAACTAGAATTTTAATCTTTCTAATCTTGCATACATCTAGAATAGCTTTGCATACACTTACATCGATCATCTTGGCATATATCATGTTAAATTAGATTTCATCATGCTTTACAACACATCTCTCATTGGTTTCATCAGTTTTCTTCAATAAAACTAGTTGAAACAAGCTCATTATCCAAGGGATTGGGAAAGGGTCACCATTCGACATCAATGCAACACCACTCCCCTAGTAGAATAAGTTTCAATGTCTTTGAGTAGATATTTTATCAAGCTTTCATGTTTTAGAATGATAGTTTTAATGACTTCTTCATTTTTTTACATTGAATGATCTTATTGGGACTGATGCATAGTGGCTTAAGTATGCTTCGAATCCATATGGATCAAGTGTAGTTAACCTATACTATGTTGTCAGTCACAGGTTTGTATTTGATAGTCTTAACACAAAGTCACATGTAATATTTCCTTTAGCTAATTTTGGGGAAGATATGTTTTGCATCATAATATTTAAATAATAAATTTAATATAATAAATTTTTTAATAATTTTTTTTCAAATTACATAGTTAGATAAGCTAACAATCGATGTACTCAAAAAAGATATCTCTTGGCATTATCTATATAGATTATTATAAGATAGATAAGCTAGTTTATTTTTTATTTTTTTGGATAAGCTAGTTTAATTATTCTTTCATGAAATTCGTAAAAAGTGGTAGTTGTGACTTTGGAAGAGTGGAAATTAATTACACTGAGAGGCATATTATAATGGCATCCACCAAAAAGCAATGTGTAACAAAAAACTCTTCAGATAGAAATTGACGTTCAAATGACATGCAAATCCATATCCACTCTTAAATCTTATCTTCTTATCTTTTGAAAAAAAATGCAGTCATTATTGTTAACTTCCTAAAATGAATTTAAAAAATAGTTATCTTTTTATGAAAGTTGTCAGTTTTGTTCAAGATTCTGCTTTTTTAATTTTTTAAATATTTTCAATAAAACTTAAATATTATTTTAAATATATTTTAATATTATTTTTAGGAAGATAAATACGAAGCGGTAATTTGAAAGCAAAAAAAATGGTTACAATTTAAAATAGCATTCAATTAGGGTTAGGATTAGAGTTTTGATTAGAGAAAAAATGATGAAAATAGGCACCTCAACAAGGATAACTCTCGACATATTTTATATAGATTAATATTTAATATATGTATGCTTCAACTAGAAGTTGACGTTCAAATGACATGCAACTAACATAACTGCATTCATTGTATGTAGATGATTTTTCAAGCAGATTTTAAATATATTTTAATATTATTTTTGGGAAGATAAATATGAAGCGGTAATTTGAAAGCAAAAAAAGGTTACAATTTAAAATAGCATTCAATTAGGGTTAGGATTAGAGAAAAAATGATGAAAATAGGTGCCTCAATAAGGATAACTCTCGGCGTATTTTATATAGATTAATATTTAATATATGTATGCTTCAGCTAGAAGTTGACGTTCAAATGACATGCAAGTAACATAACTACATTCATTGTATGTAGACCTCCTTTCAAGCATATTTTTAAGTTGCGTTTGAATTTTAGACCCCCACGCCCAACCCAATCATCTTCATTCTATTGCACACCATTCACCTCCATCCCACTACCATTCACTTGGATGTCAGTTGATATATTCTGGAGCCGCCATTCACCTCCATCCCACTACCATTCACTTGGACGTCAGGTGATATATTCTAGAGCGGTCAGTATTGAAAAGGAAGAGTGTTACATTTTGTAGTGCCCAACAACGTTTCTTTTTAATATTTCTCTTTTTGGTGTCTATAGTCATATAGCTTTTTGGTGGGTTTGCAACTTGATTAATTTTTTTCCAGGTCCATAATGTCCAAACTAGTCAAGAAGCCATTTCAATCTGTCTGTGGTGAAGTGGCTACGACTATAGGTCCGAGACAATCTACCATTTTTTCCCTACTTTTATAGTGCGGGAAACCTCACCTCTGCCTTCATTGATGGAGCATACATGGGGCTATCGAGCCTAGAGTGAAAGCGAGGCATTTTTGGTATGTAGTCAACATTTATCTTATGTACTGGGTGAGCATTAGAGTAGCTTTTCCAACCTGTAGGGATTCAAGGTCGAATACATTATTGAACATGCTTATGGTGATCTTGGTTATGTCGCAATAGATTTGCAGTCATCCATGCTTACTCAAAGTATATAGTTACAGTCGTCTCATTTCTAGTTGTTGTTGTTGGGATGTGAAGCCCAACGGTCATTCGACCCTTCGTCTCCTCCCAACTCTTCAGTTCACAGCTGAATATGAGTATTAATATATGTGTAGTCCATGCATGATGTATTGTTGTATTGGAGATTAACAGAGTTATTCCCTGCTTTAGAGTGGATGTAGGCAATTGCTGAACCACTATAAATTCGTGTCTCTTGTTTTGTTCATTGTCTTTCTGTTTTATTCTATTTCTCTACTCGTTTAACATTCACAATTGGTATTAGAGCTATGGAGAAATGTTGGGTTGTTTGTTAGAACCAAGGAGCAGAGATGGAATTCGAAGAAGCCTCTCGGTACTTCCCATATATTTTAATGGGTATAACTAATTTTGTATTTGATGATGATGAGGTTGATTTTGTTGTTGAAGAATTTCTTGATAGTTTGGATTCAGCTGAAGAAGAGGGTTTGAAGCAACCGTTGGTTGAAAGAGAGACTGTGGAGTTTTCCTTCCGAGATGAGGAGGATGCCTCCCTGGGAGAGGAGGATGCAGTCTGGTACCAGGCGAGTGATGATGAACCCGAGGAAGAGGCCGAGGACTGGGAGGAACACCTAAACAAAGAAATTATATTTCTAAAGGAGGAGATTTTGATGCTGAGAGAGCGAATATACTGTATGGAGAGAGAAAAAAAGAATTTGCGAAAGAATGGGAGTTTTCTAAAAAGAAAAGAAATGAAAAGCTGAAGGAGGAATTGGCTGAGCTCCATTCTATTTTTACCGATTTGAACATTGATTGCCAAGAAGTGGAATAGGTGAATACGGTTTCCGATGTGGATGATTCTGAGAAGAAAGCCCTGCAGGATGGCAGTGGTGGGAAAGGTTCAGATGAAAGATGAATTGTTGGCAGACGTGTGGAGTGGAGAGGTTGTAGTCAAGAGGCAGTGTATGTAGGTGATGTTAAACCTTCTTGTGTTGGAGAATGTGCGCTAGAGAATGCTATTGCCAAGGAGAATGGTAATAAAGGTGATTGTTTGCAAGAATTTGCAGTGAAAGGCGTTCTGGAAACCGAAGAGAATTCGCTTGGTTCTCTTCGTTCTGTGCAGCTCGAAGACTCTGCTCTCCTCCCAAGGCAAAGGGAATTAACTTCCCAGGTTTCGAATATTGGTAATTTTGTTGGACTGCAGACCTGTGTTGGTACTGTGGAGTCTAATCCCACCATGTCATTTGCTCTTGTTTTTCCCTCACGTGGGTCTAGCTAGGAAGGGCGTGAGAAGACAGAGCCTCTGCCCTGTGAAGCGAGAGAGGCTGAAGCGGCTAACGAAACTGCTGAGGAGAAATCAGGGGAGATTGTTGGGATGTGAAGCCCAATGGTCACATGACTGTTCATATTCTCCCAGCCTTGTATAAATATGTGGCTGATCATGTATTGTATAATTAATTGGTGTTTGATAATAAAGTGATTCCCTGCTTGAGAGTGGATGTAGGAAATTGCCGAACCACTATAAATTCGTGTCTCTTGTTTTGTTCATTATTTTTCTGTTTTGCTCCATTTCTCTACTTGTTTAATATTTACAATTGGTTCAAATGCAGCAAATTGTTGACTCTGACTTGCCTTGGAGAAGATTGATTCGCAGTGTATGTGAACAATATTTGGCGAAGTTGAAAACTTTCAGCCTGACTACGATGTGAACATAAGATTGGAAATGTAGGGATGACACAGTGCATGGCTGTGCCAGTTGGACTTCACGGGGGAGATTGTTGGGATGTGAAGCCCAATGATCATTCGACCCTTCGTCTCCTCCCAACTCTTCAATTCACAGCTGAATATGAGTATTAATATATGTGCAGTTCATGCATGATGTATTGTTGTATAGGAGATTAACAGAGTTATTCCCTGCTTTAGAGTGGATGTAGGCAATTGCCGAACCACTATAAATTTGTGTCTCTTGTTTTGTTCATTATCTTTCTATTTTATTCTATTTCTCTGCTCATTTAACATTCACAGTTGTATGCCACAACTGTTCAGAAAGCTGCAGAGCTGAATAAATAATTGCTATCATATAAATAATTGCTATCATAAACTTATTAAGAATAATAAATATTTTCGTAGGTATAATATGTTTTTCTAAATTTTAAATGATTTATATTTGATTTCTAAATACTGAAATTAAAACCAAGCAATTACTTCTATTTTATATTCATATCAAGCGATTTTGATATGGTGGACCTTTTTTGAACACATAGACAATGCATGGGAGGAAACATTAGATAGCGCATGTGAGGAGGCATTCATTGCTATTTTGTAATTTGTTTACTATGCCATCTTCAACTCTCCATGCTTTTCATTTTGATAATGTTATTCACAATGGTGTTTGCAGGGCAAGATACAAAGGTATATTTTAACCTCTGTATTAAGTTTAATTAAAGTTGGTCCATGCCAATAATGTTTACCAATTGTGCAATGTTTGTGCCAAATCAACTTTATGTTTAATAGTTAAATAATGTTTATTTCCAAACATGGCATGAATAATTCCTTGGAATCAAGCATGGATTGAAAATATTCCTTTCTAAAACTATTATATATATTAAATTATATATTATAATATAATTTTATATTACTTGTTATATTATATAGTAATAATTGATAATATAAGTATTTAATTACATAAATTAACTTTAAATTAAAAAATAATAATATAAAATAAAATAAAATTATATAAAACTTAATTAAATAAAATCAAATATAAATTATAAAATAGACGAAAAAGATAATTCTAACTCTTAACATATTTTATATATATTAATATTTAATATATGTATGCTAGTTGCATTACATTTAAACTTTAATTGCATTAATTACCAAATAAAACTGCCACTACATCGACGTGTTCATCTTGGTCATTTCACAGTTTCCATGCATGTCTACCACAACATTAGATTAAATATTCTATTTCCTTTGGCTGCATGGATTTGCACGTGTTTCAAACAATAATTATCAATCATGTTTAATTCCTGCCATGCATAGGTGACCAACTCGCACTTTTACTCCTGAATAAGTTAAGAAATGGCGTAGAAGGGCTGATGATATCTCTTTGTAATCTGTGTTTTAGTATGTGTTTGGAAATCTTTATTGGTGCCAAATGCATAGTTAGTAACTTATATCATATAGGATCCACCGACTACCTTTTGCCATTTTATTGGCCTTTATACACTGAACATATTTGAAATCATTAGATATGGGTTGCGAACTCTTCATCGTTCTGTTTGAAGATGTTGTTAAGTAAAGAAAACCGATATGCATGAGGCAGCTTCGACTTTGGATAATATTTACTAAGTTTTCATCGGTCTGTTAGGATTGAATAACTTGTTCCATAAGTTTTCTTTATACTTAAAAGGAATTCCAGCCAATTTGTTTTGTCGAGGATGCTTAGGACAGCACTAGCTTGAATTGGATGCAATTCGAGTCGTCACACTGCTTCTGAGGCTTATTTAAGAGTAGTGTCTCTGGACTCCTAGAGATTATACCTTTTGTTTTTCTTGTTTTTCAGATTTTGTTGTATAGGTGATGGAGAAGTCTGACGGTTTCTGGCAGTGGGGCAATGCTCGAAAAAGGATGGAATTCCGTAAAATCAATTCTGTTGCAGATGGGTTTTGCTCAATGCCCAAGAAAACAAGTTCTGTTGCAGATGGGTTTCGCTCAATGGCTATGACAACAAGCTCTGTTCCAGATGGGTCTTTCTCAGTGGCCAAGAAAACAGGCTATGTTGCATGTGGGTTCTCTTTAAAAACTCCCAATGAAGAAGGTTTGTTGAACAATAAGCAAGGTAGTTCTCTTTAAAAGCTCCCAATGAAGAAGGCTTGTTGAACAATAACCAAAGTACGGATACTGTTTCTATCCATAGATCTCATGTAATATCCGTAGAGTCTGCATTGAATGTCGGAGGTCTTTGCAAGGATTTGGGTTTGCAAGAAAATTCAAGAATGAAAGTAATGAAAGTATATGTCTCACGGAAAGGCAAGGTCAACAGTAGGATGTCTACTATGTCAGTAATTCAAGGTCTGAATATTTCCTCATCATCGAAAACTAATAGTAGTGATTTAAATACGATCCCATTTCACCCAAATGTTGATTTGACCACCCAGTTACAGTTTTTGGATCGAAATTGCCGCCAGAAGGAGATGGAATCGAGGTTTAGGGTTTGGAAAAGGTGTCAAAAACCAGCTAACATTCAGAAGGAAAATTCTGAATCATTTGCTGCAATTAATATGCTGGCTGATGTAGCTGCTTGGGTTCTAGAAAGTGATCTGCCTGTTAACAAAGAAGAAGATAAAAACTCAGGCATCATCAGGGTAGTAGGAAATTTTTCGTCCCACTGTGTCACCGATCTCACACAAGTTAGTAATCAGAAGAGCCAAGAGTTCTTTCAAATCTCTTCCCAGCATAATCAAGTTAGAGATAGTAACCTTGCAGATAATGGCCAAAGGGAAATCCCGGATGTTCGCAGCTAACCTGGTCCCAGCATCTGAACTCTTGCGTATTCTCATTTTGTTTCTCACCCATTCGAAGGAGATATAGAAGTTATATTTCAAATATTTACTTATTGATTTTTCTAGCTCAAGGAGTGAAAATTTAAATTTATTGTACTTCAATTAGCTAATTTTCAAAATCTGGCTAATCTCATGAGAAGGGAGTAAAGGAATCCGTGTATGTATGAGATGAAGTTCCAATGCAATGAGAAAATAATAGAAATTTCGTTTTGTTAATGCGTTTTCAATTTTTGTAAAGATACTTTATGGGGTTCTTCCAGGGGTGAAATTTTAACAATAATAAAAAACACAGTTTAAAGCTATGTTATTATTAAATTAGTTTGAAATGTGATCCACCTGGAGGGCCTGCAATTTTTGTTTCATGCATCATTGTGGTCATATATGATTATAGTGATTTTGTAGGATGGTTCAGTTAGGAATATTTTGGCGTGACATGCAGGAAAAACTTTCCCATGCAAAATTTGCAGCCATCTCCTAAAATCCACATTCAAAATTATCATTGATATTTTGAGAATATAATCCACACCAGGACTGCTATTAAGAAAAAATACAAAGATGAGCAGATAGCACAAGTTTCTTGTCCACTCTGAGCATTTTAATCTGAGGGTCTAGGTAATTATTTCCTGTTTTTCTGCTTCAAAAGTTGCGTGGAAGCACCTGCACAGGGAATATCAGAGAAGTCTCCCTTGGAAGCTTTAATTTTACATGAGGGTTTATATTAATTTTTCAAGAGGGGTATAGAAATTCTAACTTTGTCCCTTGTTTTCGATAAAAACAAGTTTAGTTGGAACTTGGAAACTAGGCTTTAGAATTAGTGGGATTTACCCATTGAAATGAAGAGCTGTATGGCTATGCTTGATTCTGTTTGTAGAAAAAGGTTTGCACTTAAATTGGAGGAAATGGTTTTCAAGGTCATATCGATATGTTCACATAGAAAGAAAAATAGAGACCTCACATCATTGAGACAAGGGAAGTGAATTGAAGGGCCCAAACTCATTTGTAGTGCTCGGTAGAAGGGGTTAAAAGCTGTATGTGAGCTTTAGATGCAAAAAGTATATTTATTGCTTACTACAAAGGGAAAATTGCTGCATGTGAGTTTTAGAATCAAAAAAACATTTCTATTGCTAATTCCAGGCATTACACCCTGATGCAGCCCACCATTTGACAGGGGCAGAACTCAGTTCTCAGAACCAAATACTTGTGAATTAGAGTCAAACCAAAAGATCTAAGTGGGAATAAGGCATATCATAAAATAATGATATTAATGTCTACAAAAGGTCAAAATTGGTATATGGGACTGTAAAAGTACAGTGAAAATGTAAGCAGGAGGAGTACAAGCACAGCTGCAGCATAAAAAAATGAGCAGGAGGGAGTACAAGCACAGCTGCAGCATAAAAAGATAAAAAGCATGTGTTAAAGAGAGAATATAAAAACAAATTAAATCATTTGACACCAGATCTCATCGAATCTATCACATGCAAGGTGTATAAAGGCACCAGACTGTGAGGTTAGAAACTCCAAAAATATAGGGTCACATGGAGTTCAGTAATTTTGGACCTACTTGTCTCCCATGATTGCAAGTTCATTTATATTTCGAATCAGATGTTATTACTAGTAATAGACAGAAGTTTAACCAGTACATATGTTTCTAAAAATGAGATGGGTTAGTTAGCTTAAAAGAGAAATTTCAGTCTATTGTATATAAGGAGAAGGAAACAAAGGTTTTGGTTTGTAGTAAGAAAAGATGGTTTTCTTTTCTCTGGAACTACACTGTTGTAGCTGTGTTTAGTATTTTTTTGATAGTGAAAAGTTAATGTGTGTGAAATACTCCCTTATTTGTCAGAATAATCATGCAAAGAACATTGAAAATTTATTTCAAGTTTGAATTTAGTATGCTTGAAGGAAAAGCACTATATAGCCCGAAAGCAGGGCATCAAAGACTGCATTAATTTATTTTTGTGTGAATGTTGTGGCAGAGTGATAGAGGCTTTGCTTTAGTTTGGTATCAGAGTGAAAAGGATTCTGTTAGAGCTGGTGCTAGGTGGTGCAGATTGATACCAAGACACTTTCTAATGGAGGAAGAAGGGCAACCATTCAAAGAGTATGATGATCAAATAAATTAAGCAAAAGTGAGGACGTACCTTTACATGATAAAAAATATTTCACCATGGGAGTCTGGGAGTCTCAGGTAATGGTGAAGAAAGAAATGGAGATGGAGAAAGAGAAAAGGAAAAAAGAAAAAGAAAAAGATAATGGAAGAAATCAATTATTTAAAACAGATGATGTTGAGAGAACTACTTGCTCAATTCTCTTGAGTAGGAGAGAAGAAAGAGTGCAGGGATCACACCATTAATCTTTGGGATGAAGAGAAAGGACAATTTCTTGGAGCAATAAGGCATTGAAAATGATTACATAATATTTTGGGGAAGGAAGGCTTTCTTAACCTAAAGAAGTTAGAAAATACATAGGGAGAAGGAAGATCAATTTTAAATGAGGATTTTGTTATTATAATATAAAATTTGATAAAGATCTCTTGAACAATGTTATTGTGTTGTTGGGAGGAAGAACAAGGAGAGAATAGATGGTACTAGGTTGCATAGTAGGTAGAAAAGAGTCTTGTAGAATTATATCTTGAACTTGAGATAGATGAACCTTTGGAAAGTGAAAAGGATGTGGGTAGAATAATTTGTCTAGGGATATGCTTGGAATTGAGGCTAAAAGGGGACTATAAATGTGAGCAATTTTAGCGGAATCTTCAATTGCAAGGAGAGTGTAATAAAGCGACAAGAAGCAAAGAAGGGGATTATAAATGAGAAAGCAATTGTACCTAAAGGTTCAATTGCAAGGAGTGTAATGAAAGTAGAAATTGCTTCTAAGGATGTCAAGAGCACAAAAAAAATAAAAATTATGAATGATGTCAATGAGAAAGGAAAAAGAAGCATATAGTTTTAAAATCATTTTTATGAATTATAACTATTCAACAATTTGTTTTCTATGGTAGGTTTCAAAAAAGTTTGTAAATAAGGGAGATGAGAAAACTTTATTGAATCAGGAATAAGTAAAAGTAATCGAATGGATT
>VDFB02073926.1:0-27630 GCA_007258455.2 Sequoia sempervirens | reverse complement strand
AAACTGGTCCCACCACACATAGCTGGATGCATTGCTGCACGCCATATTGTTAAATGCACAGAGCAGCCCCCCTCCGAATCTCCCCAACCCACAGCATGCGTTGCTCACATACTGGAGCCCTGAACCACCACATCATCATCATAAATATTAAAATCTGCTCAGATCAAATGAGCCCAGCTTAAATATCAGGCATATTTGCTGGTTTTTGGTTGCAGACCAGTTTTAAAAAATAATAACTTATTAGAAATTATGTAAGTTTGTAAGCTTACTTCTGGATTCAACAGTGGAAGCAATCCAACATTTTATGTACTATAAACTTGAGTGGCATTTGAGATTTGGGATTTGAATGCATTCCTGTGAAGGTGATTTTGATTTGATTTCATGCCAGTGAAGGTGATTTGGGATTTAAATTCATTCCAGTGAAGGTTTAAACAATACTGTTGGGTACAGAGAAAGCAAAAAAGAAGTTACCATAATGCCTGGGATTGTTCAGGATGTCCATCAGTCCCTCATATATATCACAGAAGACTATATTGACGTCAGGAAGTTTGGAGTTGAGGGTTTCCACCATGTATTTCAAGGCAAAGTTGTACTCTATGATCATGTTGTTTATGTTCTCTGCACATTCACCGTTGGGACTGTTTGTTTCCCATAAGAAGTGCGGAGTACAACCCAGAGGCCCCATTCCTATGCACACTATTTTCCTCGCATTCGCATCGTACAAATGCTACGACACAGAATAGATAAACCATGAATACATAAAACAAAGAATTCAAATAATTACAGAGGTTCGTTTCTTTGATTTTTTTAATGTACCATCAATTCATTTCTGATGCCTTGAACGAGTAGCTTATTGAACTTCCAAGGAGTGTGCGTGGATCGAATCCCCGAGACATTTCGCAGGTAGTAATGAATGTAATCGTTGCTGCCAACGGAGACGTAGAAAATAGACTTGAATATTCTCTCTTTCGTGTGCACTTCGCCGAAATACAGCGACATGTCTTGCGCCATCTCTGAGAATTGCTCGATTTGCTGGGTTAGGGATATGTGCTGCCCCTGCAAATCAACAATACCGAGAATTAAATCCAATTCACAGTTAATCCACAAATATTCTATGATAATGGAATCTGATCTTTGTTAGAAACAATGATACTCTGATCTGAAAGGGGCAAGTAGCACAGTGGTAAAGAAGAATATGAATGTAATCTTAGGTTTCAATTCTAGTTGGTTCATAAAAGTTAACTTGTAGTAGAGCCAGGTTAATAGTCCAAGCACATAAATGTAATTCAAGAGGGGGATGTATGAAATAATATATGCTCTAGTGTCTAAACTTGAAAAAAATAACAAGTAGCTCGGTGGTAAAGCAGTAAACGAAGTAATCTTAGTTTCAAAATTTAACCGGTTCATAAAAATCTAGCATGTATCAGATACAGATTAGGAGTCCAAAAATAAAATTGGGATTCATGAAGCTGTGAATGAAACAATCCATATTCATAATGCCTAATAGAAAAATGGAATCCACTAGATTCGAATCCAAGCTAGTTTAAATTGTCACCCATTCAGCAACAATCCATACTCAGAATATCCAACAGTAAAACGAGAAGGGCTAAATTCGAATCCTGGTTAATTCATGAGAAGCTAACAATCCCTCAACAAATTGTTCAACAAATTGCAAACTGGTCACCCACTCAGCAACAATCCATCGTCAGAATATCGTTAAAACAGAAGGGGCTAAGTTCAAGAAGCTAACAATACCTCGAGAAATTGTTCAATGAATTGAAAACTTGTCAACCACTTGAAATAATCCTAAGTTCAAATCCTAGCTAGTCAATGAGAAGCTAACAATCCCTCAAAAAATTGTTCAATGAATTGCGAACTTGTCACCCGTTCAGCATGACCATCAAGAACAGAAACTGACATTTGAGCAGCCTCCGAAGTTTCCAAGGTACATTTCAAGGGATTGCCATAATGAACAGAGCCTTAAAATGCAGCCTGTGAAATGAAAAAAATATAAAGATTATACGCTACAAGGCAAAATAACTAGAAAAGTCACTAACCAGATCGGCGCCGCTAGAATACAAAACCCCTGCTCCTGCAGATGCAAAATTAACACCCTGCATCATCTCCTCCACCACTCCAGCCAATCCAAGATTTGCGGGAGCAAATGGCAGCCCCATGAACAGAGCTGTAAGACACACACATAGCAAATCATACTTCACCTCCACATAATATGCTGAACCCAAATTTAGCAGCCATGAATATCAAAATTCAAAGAAAATGAAAATTAAACAAGAACCAATGATCAATTTACATACCCAAATAATCTACAGTTAGGCGGCCATTGGAGAATCTGCCAGTGGGCATGTGGGTATCAAAATCTCTGCCATAGGGAGGTATATCAGCTCTAGCAAAGGTACCCAAATAGTTATTGTTCCCGCAATCTACGGTAGAGTCCCCAAAAATGTAAAAAGCAGGAACAAGTGACCCAGAGTCCATATCCCCTGCATCTCGCATTTCTGCATTGCTTTTGTTAGAAGCATCGGCCATAGAAGCAGAGAATTCGTTGTTCAGAGAAGAAATATGTTCAAGCAGGTGCGGGTCTTGTTTCTCGTCTAGTAGTTCTTCATTTTCATCTTGTTGGCAACTGGAAAGTTCGAGGCCTTCCTTTTCATTTTGTGAACAGGGTGATTGAGCACAGAAGAGGGCGGTGGAATCTGTGGGGATTGGTTGCGGAGGCGAGGAGGTTCGACCCCATGACGTGGGCAGAGGCAAAATGTAGATTACGATGGCAAAGGCTAGCAAGATTGTAGCGCCTGGCGTCATGGCTTCCAAGGTAGGTATGAAAGAAAGGCCTGATTGAATTACATATATACAACACCAAAGATGGCCATGAAAGAAAAATTTACTGTATGAGTTTCTTTTTTATTAAGAATTCAAATTTTAGGTCAGATGTAAATTCGCGCTGGATATCTTGGAATGTAATGGGCTTTAGGATAGACGGCATCAAGTGCATGTTGTCAGCTTAAAATCCACCTACGATGATTTTGTCTTCAAAACGCTTTCTGACAGTAAGATTGTTAACTTGGGGTTTATGATTGTGCTTCTTGAAGACTCGTGAAGTAGATACACGTGTAACAATTTTTTATTTTTTCATTTAAAACAATACAAAATTTGTATACGAGTATTAAGGAATGAAGGTACTGATGCTTCAGTTGGATTTTTTTGAGTAGGATTTAAGAATTGGGGCCTTTAGTTTGTCAATTTCAATTTTTATTAAGCATTAAGAATGAAGGAATAATTTAATTACATTTTATTGATTAAGGATAGAAGATGTTTATTATAATAAATTTATTTAAGGTATAATTTCAATTTTATTCTTTATGGTGTTGGTCTAATGTATCAAGTAAGAATTCATTTATTATGTTGGGTTAATGATTTTAGAAAGACTTTTTTTAGAGGGTAAGCCTCACCCTCATCTCTTAGAGTATTGAGTCAATATGCTCAACAACAAAAAATGATATCAAGACAATGCATTTAAGAAGACTTGATTTGTGGCAAAAAAAATGAGATTCAAACAACCTCACCAACACAATAAATGTCATCCAACAGAAATTTTTATTTCAAAATTAACTAAATAAAAAAAGAATACATATTGAAATGTCAAAACTTGTAGACCCTTGCAATTTCATGCTATGTTTTGGGCTTTTTTTTGTGTTCTTTCGCTAACATGTTTTAGGGATCATTCTACAATTTTAACCTTCAATCTTTGAGTGTCATTATTGTGGTGTGTAACTTTTGTATGTGCATCTCTTGTTTCATTTTGTACCATGTGCTTGCTTATGTTCATGTTATGTTTTGTTCCCATTCTATCAAGTTCTTGAGTGATTGTACTTGCACTCTAGCATGCAATATGCAAACTTCTATGTGATGCTATAACATCCTTTGATTGTACAATCATACAACATGTGTAGTTGCTAACTTATTGTCACACCTCAATTTTGGCCTTGTTTAATTATGTTTTTATAACTATTCATACATCAAATACTCTCCCATACATTTTAAATTTTATAATCAAATTTTAAAATTTGAAGATAATTGTGCTACTATAGTTTTATTTTGTTCATGATATGTAGAAAGAGAACACCGCCTAGATAATGATTATAATAAATACATGTGAATTCTTATCCTTATGACGATTGCCAATGAATGTTTTATGATATTATGGACGTTGTGATTAATAGACTAATTGCCTTGTTGGTTAAATGAGGTGGATGTAGGAAGCTAGTTCCCCCTCTTAAACAATGAGGAAGAGTAGCACCAGAGAGGGAAGAAAATCAAGGAGAATGACAAGACATCATGACTTAGAGAATTTGAGGCAATAATTGAAAGGTTAAGAGATCCATTAAGAATAAACTCCCATAGTTTTACCCTCACCACTTCACTAGAATCGATCATCTCTCACATAGAATATGTGAGTAGCCAAATAAACACTTGGTCAAACAACAAGAAGAAAAAAAGAAAATTTTACTCCCAAAAGTTATCCTATGAGAAAATAAATTAAAAAAAAATGTTAAAATCCAACTTGTGTGCATTGTTCATTGACCCACAAACTATTGCACCCCTACATGACACTTGTAGGACGTTCCCTATCTAGTGGTGCCACCATCAAGGGATAAGAGATAATTTGTGGGATAGGTTGTGGATGATTTCTTACCATCCTCCATGCAATAACAATGAGGTCCCACAATACTTTTTAAGGAAAATCTTATTGTGAGTTTTTCCTTAACCAAATAACGAAAAAATTTGACATGTGTGAGTTCTAGGGTAGAGGTGGGGGATCTCCATAAGATAGAGTGGGGGAATAACATTTCCAAAACCAAGCACCAAGACCCCTTGCAAGGCCCTGCAACTCATCAACTCGCTCACTCAAACCCTTTTAGAACACATTATGCTTGCATCATAGGGTGATGTGGGAAATTCTTCTGAGTTTTGATGTTCACCTCAATTATGCCAAAACAACAAGTCTTTATTTGTTTTTTATGGATTTGAGGATGATCAGGATGCATGTGTCAAGCAACATGACACATCTATAAATTGGATCATATTGTCATGACATATTCAAGATTTTGGATCAAACATTTGGTGTTGATAGATAAATAAATTTGAACAAGGTCAAATTCTATTTATTATATTTCAGTTTACTAGATTTACTGTCAAATATTTTAAATTTCAAGGTGAAAGTGGTCACCTTGTGTCTAGTGTCCCTCCACCTCTTTCTTACATGATGATGTTGAGTCTATAGGTATGCAACTTGTAACGAAATAATAAAATAGTACATGTAAATATTTTAACCTTATATGAATGGTATCTTAAAGCTCACTTTGGATGTTAAAAATTTAGTGTTAGGAATTTGACATCGTTACATCGTGATCAAGGGTGATCCCATAATAGTGGTTTACAATTTTGGCCAAACTCGACACTAAAATTATTATTTTTAACTAAATCTTCACATTTGGGCACCTATAGCGGCTAAACTGTGAGGAATTTGAAGATGGTGCAAACCAGAGTCTCATCAAATTTTGTCTGTAGATTCTAAAAATATTTTTTATAAAATTTTTGGAATCAAATTGCACTTATTTTTCCATCTCCCAAATTTAAAATTGATTTTTTTCTTAAACAACATTTTTAAAAGTGATGCACAATCGTGATAACACATAACTTTTTTCCATGAAGGATAAAATTCTAATTCTTCAAATTCTAGATTTGTAACTCTAATATCTATAGTGCTTCCACTTGTTAGATAGTTTTTTATTAAATATTTTTCTTGAATTTGTTTAAAAGTCAAACAAATTACAATTCAGACACAACGCCATCAGATAACACGAATCCTTTTTTGTATATGTCAAAATTTAATTTAATTTTTTGTTAATCGGCGATTTCACATCTGCACTCTATTTTTCTAATTTTTTGATAATCTTTCTATTTTTCCACATGTGAAGAACAAAAAAAATCATTTTCGATGAAAAACCTATGTTTAATAAAACTTAAAAAACAAATACATAATAAAACCAAAACATATTAAAATTATATTCATTGGATAGCTTGTTAGAGGAATACCATAATCATTTGAAATAAATTTTAAATGAATTCATTTGATCCCCCAAAAGCTAAATCAAAAGTGATTTTTTATCAGCATTTTGATAGGTGTAAAGGAGATGCATTTATAGGTATGGTTTAAAACTAGCGAGGTTCTATCCAAGGGGGTTTTGATCTAAGGTGATTTGATCAAACCCTCTTCAATTGGAATCCTTAAAATGGAATCTTTTAAGGCTTAAATCATTATATTTTCTAAAAATATGTGATTTCAGCTAAAATTCATTCCTCTCAGGAATTGTAAACCACTATTATGACAAAGCCTTAATCAAAGACCATACATCTTAATCGAGATAAGCTTGATTATTTTTAACCATTAAATGTTTATAAAAAATTGTTAGGTAGATTTTGGAAATATAATAATGTTGTTTCATTTTCATATGATGACATTAGTTTATACTCCTCTTGGTATTTCTAACACAATGGAGCTTGGTGTTTCCATAAGAATAGATTGAATCTTTGATACAATTGATGAGGTATGATCTAGATTGGTAAATACCATATAATATTTGTTCTTTTATATGTTTATTAGTAAAAAATTAAATGATATTCATTTGTACTTTAATTTATATCTTGATGTTTTGCACAAGGCTTCACATCTCTAGATGATAAACATACCCATGTTATGGATGAAGAGAGAAAAAAATTGGTTTAGATTGATTATGAGTATATATGGTAAGTGATTATTTTATTATATGCCATTTTATAATTTAATTTTGATATATTAATGTGTATAATTTTTATTATAATATGTGGAGCTCCAAAATAGTTGAGGTAGATTCAGTGAATTCAAAAGCAACCATCATCATAAGCTTTTCCATCCATTTGATAGTCAAAGGTGGGTCATGATCTCTTCCTAGAGGGAAGTGATTACATTAGGGCCCTTTGTTGTATTCCTAAATGACAATTTTTGACATATACTTTTGTATTACAAATATGTGAAATTATACGCAAGTATATGGCAATTTTGGACATATACTTTTGTATTACAAATATGTGAAATTATACGCCTATATGCTTTGTTGTAAGCCTGTATGGCACTCATGTATATATATTACACTTTTACCAACATATAACATTGTATGTCTATATGAAATTTTGGTTATACAAATTTGTTTTATCAATGTTGTCCATAATTCCTATAAATGATTATTTGAATAAATGAATAACTTCACTAATATTGTCCACATTTTCTATAAACGGTTAATTGGATAAATGAATAAGTACACAAGTAAAAATAAGGAATATAAGACATGTTTTTGATAATAAGTAAAGAATTGCACAACTAAAAGGAAGGAATATAGGAACTCTTTTTTTACTTCAAGCCAACCACCTTGTTTTCTCTTTCTAGGATATATATGAGCTTAGGAATGATGACTATGTGACATAGATATATATGATTTTCATAACATATTGTAAATTTGACTTAGTCATGTATTGTGCATAAATTGTCAACACTTCTCTTTTTTTATGGATTTTTATGAAATTCTTAATGGTCTCAAACATCACCTAAACTTCACCTTTGCATTTGATTGTGTGCAAGCTTATAGACTATCATTACAAACCTATTTAATGATTATTAAAAACTATATGAATGCCATGTGTGTATTAGAGAATTTTCATTATCATTTGTCTATCTTTTCCTTTTCAACTATTAAGATAGGCCTATGTACATGTAGACTAAACCTCATGAACGTCTCTTACAAGGTTTATAGAATACAACTTTAATGTCTTCTTCACTATCTTTCATGAGTCTTTACTTACAAACATTGTCCTTGGCTTAGTCATCTCTGGTATGTAGGTTGTCTTCATTATCTATCCAAAGTCACCTAGAGACATAGAAATCACTATAATTATTCTTTTTAGATAGTTATTTCTATCATATATTACAATCTATAGCATGATCTTGACTCTTGTTTGTTCACCACTCATTCAACTCATCATGTCATTATAATATTTACATAATTATATCTATTTATTATTGTAATCTATACTTGATTTTTTTAAATGATTGTGCTTTGTCTCATGATAGGACTTCACTATAATTTAGTCTTGCATTTTACATCATCCTCTTGAATTTCCACTACCATATATGTTGTATGGTCTAGAGGCCATTTGTTGATTATGTCACTTGATTTTAAGACTAATATCATTTGTTAGTTGATCTTTGATTGATTGCTTCTAAAAAGTGTCATACATTAGAAAATAGTGTCATTGTTAGAAATGTATTACTACAAGGAACTATCATACTGTTGGTTATTTTTTTAGAACCAAACTTAATCTCAATCCTAACCTATGAGCTTGCCACAACTCAATTATTAACTAGGTTGAGGATTGGCCAACACCTAAGGGAAGTAATTAGTAACCCACTTCTCTTCGGGCTCTGTGAAACCCAGGGAGGGAAATCCCATGTATACTCATAATATCTCACTTTAGGTCAAGAGTATTTCATCACACAGATGCACTATCTAGGAAAATTACCTTAGCAAAAGCTCGACAGACCTTAGATAAAATTATTACTTGTTCCAAGAGTGCAAACACATACTTAAAATTGAAACAATGTGGTTTAAAGTATTCTGTGTATCATTCTTTGTCTTGAATCCTAGGTCCAATTCAATATTAGCTCAACTGATACATATTGATGAAACAATCAATGACTTATCTAAGAGAGGAAAAGAATTATGACATGTAAGAAATTGGTAATACAATATTAATTGAAGTTTAGAAACTGACAGACTGTTGGAATGTCACTTTGTAACACCCAACTCATCAGGTGGTATGTGCAAGATGATCATGGAAAAAATAACCTTAAGTGGCAAAAAATCTAGAGTTAGGCAACTTGGACGAAAAATTGAATAGTTTAATCTTATATTATTTCAAAAAATATGTAAGAATAGAATCTATAGAAAATTGAATGTAGTTTTAAACTACTTGTGGTTTATTTTTTATTTCTATTTTAAATCTATTTGGTGAAAATTTGAAATTTCAATGGGTAGCACTTAAATTTTAGGAAAAATAAGAAGTAGGTGTTTGTCCACTACCCTAACCACAATAAAATGATAAAATATTTTTTATGATATTTTAGATATAAGTAGAGTGACTCCATGTCTCAAGGTATACATTTTTTGCAATTTTTTCTCGAGTAAATAATTAATTATGAATCTTTATTACAACTTTTAAAAAAAAATATGAAAACTCATATGTTCCACCACCTTAACTTGGTCAAACTTCATGGAAATTCAATTTTATTTTTTAATCCTATAGTATGTGAAGCATAGAATGTGACACATGTTTTGGATTCAAAAAATGTGATACCATTTGAAAGTTTTTCATAGAGATGTTTTTCAATCAAGGTCTATCAATGAGACTTCTTGAAGCTGTAATTCAAATAGAAAAATGAATAAGAATTATTTACAAACGTTTTTAAAGCATAATTTATATTGGTAGAAAACTCCAGAATCTCCTTTAAAAACCCTTTTCATTTCATTAATTTTGCAAAGTCATCAACCACATAACCTATATAAGGCCCATTGTATTGCCATTTTTCCATCATGATCCCGCAGACATACCCATGTCTACAAAACATCACTTCCTTATTTAATCCTATATAATTTTATTACAAACTCATGAGCTTCTTTTAGTGTTTAATCAGTTCATTAAACTAAAGCAAAAAATGAATTCACACATTTTGTGCAAATGACAAAAAGATGAACGGAACTTCCATTAACACTTTCATTCATAACTTTGATAGAAAATGTACATGAGAGCAACATTGTGAAAACTAAGCTTCTTTTCTATTTTTGATATTGCATTGTATAGACATGTTTAAAATTCATACATAGTATAACTTTCATCTTAAACTTCTATCGAATATATTACCAGAATATCTATTCACATTCTACTTTGCTTCTGGAGCATAGTACCTACTGTGACCTTACTTGGACTCAAAAAACTCTCAACTCTCTTTTTTTCAACCATGAAATCCCCTTTATATAAGTAGGGGAGCAACAAGCAACCAAATGAATTACAATTTCATTTACATTTTAGTTCATTTCAAAACCTAATTTCAACCGATTCCTCGAAGGACTCCCCAAGCGGTTTCATAAGTAATCATTTGAGAACATGGGAGGACAAAGAGGAAAAAAATATGTGTTAAACACAAGGAGTCATTGTCATAATATCCTTTTTCTTGGAACAAAAAATATTTCAACCACATCATCACAGAGACCTCCACGTCAACAAGGGAACGAAAAAGACAAACCATGGACACATGAAAACAAATACCTCCTATGCAATGACCATGGTGTCATCAAAAACAAAAACTAAGTAAAGGCACTATTTAGAGTCGTCGACATCCAAAAATGCCCAACCACTCCTGGTCCTTGTTGCAATTGGATGTATTACCAGCACATCATCATCATAGCTATCATATGGCACCAGGAAACAGACGTATTGGCCATAGTCTGAGTCTTTCTTAGCTTCAAAATAATAAGAGAACTTTGCTTTCCCAGGCTAGTTTGGTAGCTTTTCTCCTTCTTTCTGGCCTTCTTCACTAGCAACGCCAGTTCCTTGCCTTTGAGCTCAACCACTTCTCCTAGAAGGGTCCTATTCTTCAAGTGGTAAGTACTCTACACAATTGTCTTCTTTCTATGGCCTCTATCCCTCCTTTTTCCCTTTGCAATTTCAAGGGAAACCATAGTTTCTTGCTCAGTTACCTCCTCATGGCATTTTGACATACTTAGCCGACTAGACCTCCTAGTAGGTGGAATTACCTCACCAGTTTTTCCCATTTTTTCAAAGCTAATAGAATGGTAATTTAAAAAACTTTTGGTTCAACACCCACAAGAGAATCACCCCAATCCCAATGATAACAACCAATTCAAGTAATAAAAGTCCTAAGTAGACCAAAGAACTCAATTTCATACCAACTCAACTAGGACAAGAGGATTCTACTGCAAATAGAACAACAACCCTTCACACTTTGCCTAACATAAACTACAGACTGAAAAGAGAGTGAGAATAATCACTGATCATCCTGCATTAAATAGAGATTTCGAGCATGCAAAATTAATAATGAAGAACTCCTTGGACAAGTGAACTAGTAGCCTATCAGTTTGGCTCTGAATCTAGACTGTTCATCTGAGAGCACTTAAAATTTCATCTAAGGTGGCCATGAGCATTGTTTTTTGACTATTATCAACTTGCTCCTTGAAAAAAATGATGCTATCTCAAACATTGATACGTTATTCTCTAATCTTAGATTAATCATATATATCTTGACAATTAGTATGTATCACCAACCTAATCCATGCTCTTCATTAATATCGGCGAAGTACATAAGGCCATTTTAGAGACAAACTTTCTTTATATGCTTCATCACTTTATCAATGATTTTTCTTCATGCCTAGGATGCTCATTAGCGATGAAGTTACTTATGTGATGATTTCTTGTCCATTGGATCATCTTGCTTTAAAAATTTATCAACAGTCCTCCCGTTCTTTCACTGATCCCCTTTTTGCTTTGTGCGAGATCCTAGGATGCTACCATGTTGCCCCTTTCATTAATGGTCATCGCTAATCTCTGATTTACTTTATCACCACTCAGCTCTATCAACAATGAAAACATCCCTATGATGGCCTTTAGCCCTTGATTGTATGGCCTGACTTCCGGTCACATCTGTCCCTTCATCGTGCATTGCCAATGCAAACTTCATGCCTAGGATCCTATCGGTGATGAGGGATATCATGGAAACACTAGATCTTGGACACATGCACTTGCATAAAACAAATGGCGCCAATGACATCGCCCATAAGATCACATCAAATTAGCGAAATTAAAAAACCCTTTAAAAGGCACCCATCGCTTATCGTTATTTTAGAACTTAAGTTCTGAGATAAATTCATGATGAGCAATAAGGCCTTCGTTAATCACTAATTATCCTCATATATTGTGCAAGAAATTAGCGATGAATGGTTTACAACAATTATAGGTTTCATCACGCATCGCTAATGTAAGAATTACTTTTCACAACATATCCACAATCACATGGCGTGTTAACATATCACTTATCAAGCTATTACAAATTTTCTTTTCAATGGCTATCCATGATGAGCAATAAGAGCATAAGGCTAAGAACATCGCTCATCGGTATTACAAATTTGAAGGATCGAATGCCATTAGCAATGAGTGATATCAAAGGAAAGTACCACTCATCACTCATCGTACATATCAGTGATGAGCGATAAGAACATAAGGGCCATTAAGACTCAAGTGAAAGTTTTAGGCATGCACTCATAAGTTTTTTCTAAATGAGGGGACTTCTCTAGGGTGACACGAGAATAGTAGGCTCACAATATTGGAATCATGCAGAACAAAGGATGTAATGATCAAAAAGATCATTTCCCTAACCCTATAAAAACAAATGATTCAACCCTATACAAGAGAAAGATCAGTTGTATGGTGACAGTCACATGATGATGTAAATATGTAAATTCCCTCCCCTTATGTGACCATCAGTAAACATTATACAACTAACAACAAAATAGAACACCAAGCGATTAAAAATAAACAAAACCATAACCCTCATATAAGAACCCTACATTAGATGTGACAAAAATTTTAGATAAAATTTCTAGGGTTTCAATATGAGCATTTTAATATTTTTCAAAAAATTGAAAGTGCCATCACATACAACTCCTTATCATTATTTATATTTATAAGTCACGTTGACTATCCTTGTCTATCATTTATCTATCTTGGAGATTTATTTTCCTTGCAAGCCTCTTGAATCACCATCATTCACTATCATTTTGGTGCTTATTTAGTTTGCAAACACTACTAAGTAATGGCTTCTAAGTTGTTTGTAAGTACACTCATTTGATTTCCTTTTTTAAGTAATTTTCATTCTAGGTCATTATGATGGTGCATAATTATTTTGTTTAGATTCATTGTGAATGGATCTTCGTAAGGTAAAAGCATTCAAGACAAAACCAACATATGTGTATTCCAATCACACCCTAATAAAGGTATGCTATCCTCTAGTCTACCTCTTTGTACTGACACTACTATCATTTGGTCACCTATAGGTGTGTAGTGGTTTAAATGCATTTTTTAGAATGTTATAAGCACAAACCTCCATCTTGATGGTCTTTATGTCATTGAAATATTAAGCTCCTAGAATATGGATAAACCTTTTATACTCTACCCTTGTGCCTATGTTTCATACTTAACTATCATGTCATATGTACATGATAGCATGTTGACTAGATCATTTCATTATTTCTCTTGGCATTGTCAACACCATTTACATTTCATATATATGTGAGTTGTCTTCTCAATATTTCACACTTCTTTCTTCAACACATGTCATGGAATGTCATTTTATTATTTCTCTTTGTTTTCATGGAACATTTTACCTTCCTCATGACATTTTCACTTGTTCAAGATAATTACCCTTTACAAAACTAGTTATTTTGGCATTGTCTACTTCCTTTTAGGTCTCTTATCATTACATTTTGAATGCCACCATTGCACATTTTAGACCACTTTTATGCAAATCTTCTAGTACCATGGATTATCATTTCAAAGTCCATAGTTTGAACTATTATGTTAGTACTTCTTCCATTATGGTTTCTTTTCCATATTGATAACTATTTGTTACAACTAAATATGATAATGCCTCCTTCAATAGTGTAGAGATCATTACTTCAAAATTTGGATAGTACTTGTCATCACAAAGTAGTTGAAGTCACACAATTCCTAGTGATCTCCATGATGTAGGTATGTTTCTCAATCTTTGGTCCTTCTAGCTATGTCTTCAAATTTTTCTATTCCCTAGTTTACAATTGCTATTATTATTATTCTCACCATCCCATAGCTTCCCTTTTCAAATCCCATGACCTCCCCTTTATTTTCAGCTAACACCACTACTACATTATCATCCACACAAATTTCCTCACCACCACCTTCCATAATTCCTTTAATCTCATCCTCATATGGTTAGCCCACTTACTCTGCCCCTTGCATAAACCTTACAAGGCATCCCACCTTTCTCTCCGATAACTCTAACCTTTCAATTGACCTCCCCAATAAGAACCAATGGGGACTTCTATTGTCTCTATTCCTTTCAGTCTTCGTACCAACATCCCTTTTTTTAGAAAATGCATCCCATCTCCCTTGGCTTACCAAGTCAAAATTGATGCAAAATACAAAGCCAATGAAGATGGAATGCAAATGCAAAGAAGAAGTGAGGAGTTAGCCCTTGTCACCTTGAAGATGGAATCGACCTTTGATGAGAAACAATATTTAAATTGATTATTACAATGATGAATCCCCTTGTCTCCAAGCTTGAAGGGAATTTATACAATCCAAATATTATGATATTCAAGCTATGGGCCTTAACCTGAGTCATACCTATCCATGTGACAAACTTGAGTTAATGGAGGAAATCTAGAAAACTATTCCAATAGACTACTTGAAAGTCACTTGACAGGTAGTTAAGAAGGAACAAGAATTGAAAAATGTTAATGCCATGGTCGAGAGGCTAGAGGTGGAGATAAAGGGAAAACATATAGAAATTTATAAATTGCAAAAAAAGTTATGAGAATTCCATGCCCCTATCAATGCATGAAAAGAAGAAAGAGAGACTATAAATACTAAGATACAAGCAAAGGATTAGGAATGCACTTAGTTGCAAACAAGCCTCTCTAATACCACTAATTTGTAGAAAAAATTGCATAAAGACATGCAAAATTTAGAAGCTAATCTATAGGAGTTGTATAATGCTCAAACTCGGGTTGAGATGGAGAAAAAGGAAAGAGCAATTACTGAGAATCAATTACGTGAGAAAATGAATGTGGTAGTGAAAATTCAATAGGAGCTCTTTGACTCATTAGGTATACAAATACAGGTTCAATAGGAGGTACATGAGAAGGAGGCCAAGTTCTAAAAGGAATTGGCCGAATACAAGCTCACCTTGACACCGAGAGAAAAGAAAAAGAAATATTTGAATATGAACTACAAAAATGGTAGAAAAATCTGGTGCAATTGCAATGAGAGGCTTCCAATTATATGAATGAAATAAAGTGACTCCAATTGGAGAATGGAGAAAAGGAGCAACAAACACAACTGGAGGGTGCGCTATCTAGTTCTATGCAACAACCAAGAATCCCCCTTTTTCTCTAAAAAATTTATGCCTCGAATTGGGAAAAGGTAAAGAGCATCACAACTTCCTTCTAACCCACACTTAAGTTTATAGTTGATGCTTAGAAGTTGAGTTCAGATGTGGATGCCACGAAGAAGAAAATTTGGCGAGTTCTAAAGCCCAAGGTTATGGAATTAGAGCTATTGATTAAGAATTTGTACATTGTAAGTTCCAATGAGACATTGGGAGCAACATAGATCAATGACTGGAGATAGGCTATTAAAAGAAAAAATGAATTTATTAATGCAATAGAGTAGCACTTAAAAGAAGGGGATGTCTTGAGGCTCTAGACAAAAATGTGAAACAAATGAAGGAGAATTTTGCACAAATGGTTCATTTTGGTCTCCCTTCTTTCTTCCTTCCAGATAAGTCAATTATATGTGAAGACTAAATAAAGATAAGTTTGGAAGATAAGTAATAGGACCTATTTATTTTTTAGAGATTAAGTTCACCTCTAAATGCCACAGAGATAGAAGGAATTTTACATCCCCTGGCTCCACACGATTTTCATATGGAAGCTGCACTGGCAACAATCACTAATCTCCCCTTTAAGGAGATGATTGATTTAGATCAGGAATTTGAGGCCATATCCATTGGAGGAAGATTGGAATTATTTCCAGTTTACTCTCGCAAATTTGTGATTTCATTCTTTCTCTTGTCACTTTTCAATTTTGGTATGTAAAAACAAGGTTTTGGGATCTTTACCTCTACATGTGGAGGTCCCCAAGGAGTCTCCAAAGTTATAGATTATATCTAATGTAGCCCCAAACAAGTTTAAATTGTTAATCTTCATAAGGTTGTGCTCTTATTTTTGGACCCACGAGCACATTTGTTTTAATGTTCAAAGCCATTCATGGAGGGAAACATATGTCGGCCCCATCCACATTCTCACTCGCATGATAATGTCTATTCCTAGCAAGTTGCATAGGAGCACCATGTCGTAGCTCTACTTGCCACCCTTTAAATGACATTATGTGGCCACTATCGTCTAAGCCCACATTTCTGAAGGTGCCACATGTTAGATAGGCATAAGCTTGTAGGGTAAAAGCACAAAGTTGTGTCACACTTTTTAAAGGAAATGACTAGCATTACTAACATTGATCCAATTTTTAAACTTGAATCACTAAAAAGTGACATATATGAACATTTGAATTTTGAAATGATGTAAACAAATGTTTTTTTTTTTTAATATATTTTATGCTTGTATTTTTTTCAAAAAAATAAAAAATTACTTGAATATAGTTTTTTATAAATTGACACTATAATCTAGTTGCTAAAAAAATGTTGAAAGATGAAGTCACATGAGACATCAACCTTCAGTAATATTTATTTTTCTCCTTCAATTTTATTGCGTATTTATAACTTGAAACTTTTGTGCATGGATATTATTTTTTCCAATTTTGATAAATATATATTTTTAAATAAATATTAAAGTGTGTGTGTATTAAAATATAGTTGTTTCCATTCGACGTCAACTTTCATATTACCTATTTATCTAAAATAGAAAACAAATTATACCCTCTTGATATATAATCTTTTATCTAATGCATCATATTTTTTTCAATCTTTTTAATAAGTTTTACCATTTTTTCTTGACATGGTAATCAACCTAGTATTTTGTGTTGATAACCTGCTTTTAGTAAAAATAAAAAGGAAAATATAAATAATAATTTAATTTTAAAAATAAAATTATATATATATATATATATATATTTGAAAACTAGACTTATGGATCTACCAAAGGCTACTTTTATATTTTAAAAAAATGTTATTTACATGAGTAGAAATTGTTGAAACATCATTTTTTTCAAATAGACCTATTCTTTGGTAAATTTCCCTCAAAGTGGTGCTACATATCCATTTAGCCAAAAAATTTAGTTGGAAATGTTGTGGATATATCTAACTTATCTAGAATGAATCTTACAAGATCATATGTTTGACCAAAATATATTTTTAATTAAAAATACTTAAATTCACTTGTGTTGATAAGTTGGTTGAAAGTGTGTCACAACTTTGTACTTTTACCCAACAAATGTTTTGAGTTCATAAATACTTAAAGATGCACCATTGGCCCAAGATCAATCATGGAAGTTTGTAGTGTGATGCCACACATCGAGGCTAGCAATGTTGGTGGCCCGATAGGTGCTCATATAGTTCACCGGAGTAGAACTGAGATGGAAGTAGTGGGACATATAGATGACACTATCACCATGACTCAAGGAAGCTATGATTTCCCACTCATGCAGTTGCAATGACCACGTGATGGTGCCTCTATGGAGGCATGAGGTTGGAATCATTTTGGTTGTAGCTATCTCATTTGGTGAGGAAAGTTTCTCTATTTATGTACTTTTATCTTTGTTTTAGGGGTTGGAAAATATTCTAACACATAGAAATTGACATGTATTTTCTTGAAAGAACTGAGACTGAATACATAATTATTGTGCCATGTTTTCCTCTGATATGTTTATTTGTTAGAATTTATGCTTTGTGTCTATTTGAAGTGTTATCAATCATGAATTACTCTCTCTTAGATTTCATAATTTCAGTTATATGAACATATGTAGGGCTTTAAATCGTGTTTAATACTCTTTCAAGCTTTTATGGAAATTAGTTTAACTGAGATTTTATTATGCTATATCATATTTGAAATGTTGTAAAATATTTTCAATAAATATTGTGAAAGCTTAGCAGATAGTCTTAATTTATTTTATTTTCACATTCTCTCTCCCCCTTTTCCTTAGATTTGCAACAAAGAGTCAGCTTCTAAAATCTTGGAGGTTGTTCTGTGGAGTGCATCTTAGTCCCCTATCCGTAGAACTTCCCATAGGATTTTTTCTTGAGTTTCATATTTAGAGATCAACACCACCTAAAAATTGAACACAATTTAGTCCACATGGTCTAAAAAATGTTGCTCATGAGTCCTTAAAGTGCACTTGTTTTAACCCAAATGGTAAACAAAGTATCATACAAAGGATATCAAATGTTGATTGCAAAATATTCTATTGGTATATGACATATTGATTTATCCTTTATAACAAAACCTAGTTTTACAACATGATGGTAGAGATGATCCATTATATCATATCTATTCCTTTAATGCATGTGTTTTGGTTACATTTATGGTGAGATATTTCTTGCTAAGTTGTTTCCATGAATTTTATAAGATTGAATTTTTTTTATTCTTGACCTCACTCTTAAATTAGCTCCTTTAAAGACCTAGATCCAATGGATCTGATAAATAGATTTAATACAACATTATCAATTTTATAATTAAGACAATGCAAACATGACATAAATTATATAGCTAATTGGTATATGATAATATTTTAAAATATACTGAGGGGCCCATGTGCCACTAGGTGTTATAGTCTATGCTAACTAGTGATGGCTAGATTTGGCATATGGGCCTTTAGATAAGTTAGAAGAGGCAAAGATAGCTAGTGCTCCACCGCTAGAAGGACACCCCTATTGGTAACAATTAATATGAAATGATAGAATGTTTGTATGGGATGGCTTGGACATTTTGGTAGTGAATGAAGCAAGCTAGTGCAAACGGGTGACTTGGATGAGGTACTACCTTCCTTGGAAATCGTACACAGTGAGCACATAGAGGATGTTTTTGTGTACATGATCATTGCTAGCCTTGGGAACAATCATAGATATGGTACTAAGCTTCATGAAAATTAAATGGAGGATGGACGTCGATTAACTAGAATCAAGTGATAGTACTCAGAGGATTTAAACTAGGCAACTGACCATTAATATGGGAATCGAATGACCACCTATTTATTTTCCATTATGAATGGCAATTGATGTCAAAGCATGGATAATCCAATTAAACTAAAGAGTTCAAAGAAGGAGGTGACCCTCTTAGGTTATATTTCAAATCTGTGTCTGAAGAAAATATGTCTCAATGAGGAAATTCTCTGTTTAGAAGCGGTGAGGATGGTGCTTGGGAGAAAATATTGCTTCTCACATAACCGAACCAGGGCCAATTCAGATATATCATCCCACTTCCTTGCTTCCAAGTATTGGATATGAATGTGCCGAAGGATAGATGTTTCTTGCTTCTGCGTTCTGTGTTCAAGGGGTCCATCTTGGTCGATGACATAGACACTGTGATGGTGGCTCTCCTAGGAGTCAGGATTCTGTGGCCGGATGATATGCTACGAATGTTCCAACATGGAGTGGAAGTTGAATGGTAGCCATTCATTCTTGGTATGAATGACAATGAGCTCCAGCAGCACCGAAGCTGGGCTTCTCTCGGTTACAACTTCCTCTGTCGAAGATTGGGCGTGATCGAAGCGGGTGGGATCCATTGGTGCCAAGAATTCATAAATTTGGTTGGAATAGGTCGTTTCTATGAGGAAGATAATTGAAGGCTCCGATATGGGAGTTTTTTGTCTAGATGTAATTGGCAGTAGCATTGTGGACAATCTATGTAATGGGGGTCTCCTTTTGTTTTTATTGCTGGTTGAAGACCAGAAACTGTTTTGCCTCTGCGCTCTGCCACTTTGAGGGCTAAACCGATGTAAAATTTATTTTGATTAATATAATACAGCTTCAGCTGCGTCTTTTATTTATTTATATATATATATATATCAAAAAATAGTTTTAAACTACTAAAAAGTGAGTTGTAATATTTATTTGTGAATAATCTTTTATTCACCATCTAAGAAAACGTGGTTCTCAATATTTATCTAGCTTATTTTTTAATTATGTACTAGTGTACAATATAGTGAGAAATTATTATTAGAAGATGATTAAATGTGTCTTGAGACATATTTATCACTTCTTCTCATTCTCATGAATTTAAGTCAAAGTTAAATTTCAAAAGCATGATCATTAGGATGATTTTAATGCAATCAATGTTAAGCATGTCGTATCATTTGAAACTAAAACCAATAGCCTGGTATATAAATTTTACTATATTGGTAAGTTATCCATATATAATGTTACAATGATTCTTACAAAAAAACTAATCATATTACCTCTTAATATACACGTTTATATATCTATAGGTGTATATCTACACATTAAAACTAATTTTTGTGTGGTTATGACTGGAAACATTGACATAACATGGATAGGTTTATTACACTAAATTATTATATTAAAGATCTTATTGATAACAATATGATTCAAGTTAATGATGTTGGATAATCACAAAAAGAACACATATTTAATAGCACAAAATGGTTTATATTATTAATAATTAATAATTGAAATAAATGATGAGAATTCCACCAATACTAGTTATATTGATTATATTGGTTTTATTGAAAAAAATAAGAATATGTCTATTGTGCATAACATCAATAATTAGAAAAGATATCAAACATGATGAAATTCAAGGAAAGATATATATATGCGAGTGAGAATAAATGGTAAATTTTGTGATGATATGATGGTTGACCTTAGTGATCCAATAAAAGCTACAATACAAACAATAGTTCTTAGAGGATAGCAAAGTGATAGAGGCTATACAAGATATATCATTTAGTATACATTCTCATGACAATGATCACATTTATAATAAAGAAAAACATATGGAAACATCTTAACATATAAATAAATATAAACTAACAAAATCTACACGGGCACATTTATTTACTACATTTTCTAATTGAGTTGGATTTTATGATCATTCATCATAATCATTCATATAGTTTCATATTGGCATAGATTTTTATGAAATATTTTTTTTATTCTATTGAAGTAGACATGTTACCAGTTGAGTACATTGAAATTATTGATTAGTCTATTTTCTATATTTATCAAAAAAATTAAGTTGTGTCTAAGATTGTGTATTTAATAATATCATTCTTTGACTTACATTTTTATTATTGATTAGTGGCATCTCATATTCACAAATTTAATCATACAATTATCTATCTTAACAAAGACAATTTCATTTACATTAGATATAAATTACATTATATCATCAACATCCAATATTCCTTATTTCTTTGATTCAATTTTATTGAATCGCTGATAGTATATATAAAAAAAATTGTACAATAGATCTTTGAAGTAAGAATTTCTTATCACAAATTAGAATTCCACAAAGATTTGAATCATTTTATCTTAACAAAATCAAAAGGCATAATTACATTATATCATCACCATCCAAGTATATATAAAAAGGATTGTACAATAAATCTTTGGAGTTAAGTTTTCTTACGGCAATAAATTATAACTCCCTTTGAGATTTAAAACCCCTGTAACACAAGGTGTTAACTATATCAAGAACATGATAAATCAAAGTAATTATCAGCCCAATGGTATCCTCCACTACAAACCTGATGAAATTTTGAATTTCTGTGAAGATATACAGTTTGGAACGGAAAGTTCTGACCCCTAATTGCGAGGGGTGTTACACACAACATAAACCAAACGGTCACTGTGAGCTCTATATATTTTGTCCCATAGCTAGGCCTACAGCTGAACCATATGCTAGCAGTATTGCTAGTAAGGCCACCATTACAGCCATGAAACTGGTCTGAACCATTGGTTTGTCTTCCTTTTCTCCAAAAACAGCAAACAAGAGCAGAATTGTTGGTGCAACAGAAGTGCCCAAGGCCACTGTATCAGCTAAGAAGAAGGTATAGAAGAGAATTTTGAAGCAGCTGGAAGGGAGCTGCGAAAGCAACTGTCCCGATTAACACTGCATTCAACGAAATTATTTCAGTTTTCCACTTTGATTTCGACGTTGCGTTCTTTGGTATCTGTGCCTCGGTTGCCTCCGTTACCACCGCATTGCGGATTGCCCCATGCTTTTCAAGAAGCTTTTTAACCTACAACAAAATGTATATGTAAAACAAGTTCCTATTATTTAACAGGCTTCTGAATAAAAAATAATTATGGCCATAGAACCAATTCAATGATATTCTTGATGTTAATTCTTATCACATTTGAGTTAAATTAGTTCTGGTTTCGTTGTTTGTATGCAATATAATTGAATATTTGTTTGTAAATAGTATGACTATATATGAAAAGCCTTTTATAAAGTTTAGATTTTTTTTTTAAATTGGATATTTTCATATGTCAAACTTAGCTTCTACATGTCATGTCACTTTGATGGACATAAAGATATCTGAGCAATAGGAAAGCCAAGCATTCACTTCAAAATATTCAAACTGTGATGAATCTTCAATTTCATAAGATGCAAAATAGACTCAATGGAAATTGATCATTGATGGGCATCACCAAAATGAACTTGTGTAATAGTGGCAGTTTAACAACATCTCCAACTTTTCAAATAATCTTATTCCCTTAAATTTCATGATCCAAAAGGAACTATGAGGGTCCTTCCATTGAAATTAGGTGCATAGGAAATGTAGATTGCAGATTTATTTGCATAAGTTTCAATGGGAGAAAAATGCTTTGATTAAGGTAAATGCTTTTGACCATAGTTATGAACTAGATAACATAGGAAGGGGTCATATCTATAGGATTTTATAGTGAAATCCTCAACACCTTAGGATCACCTGCAAGACAACAATAACTTCCCCAAGAGAGAAATAAATGAAATGTCATGTTGTGATTATGGATGCAAGATTGTCAGATTGAATATGACAATTTATATATGATGTCTTGCTTATAAAGGCAAGTTGTGAGATAGGATTAGACAAGATCTTGACATGTGTCTTAATCCTATATAATGAGACAACTACCTCAACAAGTATTAAATGACTTAGGATACAAGAATTAAATGTCAAAAGATAAGTGACTACTAATTCTTAACTAGAAAGATTCCCTTCTATGACCTAAGTGGAATTAACATGTAAATAGGACCTAGATAGGAAAAAAACCTATTTATACCAATACCACCCCTTAAGTACAACTTAGAGAGTTGGTTATTATGCAAAGATGCAAGGATGGGTCCCAACTACAAGGTCATGTTAGGTACCCATATACATATGCAATGCAATCTCTCACAAATTAAGAAAAGGAGAAAATTCAATGGGACAATTTTTTTCTCCAAAATAGAGATGAAATGCAAGATACTCTTAATAATGCATGAGAGGGGCAAAACCTTATTCAAGGAAAATGACCCCCATTAGAGAGAATAAGATGGGACCATTTAGCCCCCCCTTACTGAGATGATCCACTGCAAAGAAACATTGGAAGCACACTGGTGGAGTACCACTAGAATACTTAATCAAGGGAAGCAAGGAAATATAAGTTTGATGCTAGAAACCATATTAGAGTCACTCAAGGACTCACTCTTCGAATCATGATAAAGAAAAAATAGTCTTGATACAAAGGAACATTGGAAAACTCAAGATATGGAACAACTTGGGAATCTAAATGAAGAAAAAAGATATAGAATATTGTTCTTAATACTAAAATAAAGTACAAAGATCAAAATTGCACCCTCTCAACTGTTAAAATATCCAAGTAATCTTTAGGACACCTAGCAAGAGAAGAATTAAAACCATGGTATACTTGGGATAAAAAAAAAGGTGCATAAATGACACATGATAGAGCTCCTCAATACTTTTAAAAAATTGTAAGAATCACAAAATTAGAGATCATGGCAAAAGGTTATGAGCTTGGGAGATGAAAAAGAAGATCAACTTCAAATAATAATAAATGCTAACTATGGATTTAAAAATACTTCGAGCTCCCTTCGGGTTAATTATATTTTGTTTAGCCTTAGTCTGTGCCCCATATATTTCAATACCTTTGGCCCCTTTTCTGAAAAGCTTTGCCCGACTATATCCATGTGTCCACCATGCACTCCTTGCAAAGATTGCCTCCCTTGTTTCTTCGGCAAGCCCCACCATGCTTCCATGTATCAGCAGTGCGAACCTTTGAACAATTGATTCCCTTCGCTTCCTTACAAAGCTTTGTCCACATGCCACGTAGCATCAATCCACGAACACTTTTTGGCTGACCCCACAATCGATTCTGGTAACGAAAAAATCCTTCACGTGTCTTCTTCTCAGGGGATTTTATCATAGGGAAGGGAAGAACAAGCACCGAGTCTCATCCTATTGCCATGTTTCCGAACTGACTTTGTGGGTGAGCGATGTTGGTTGTTTTCACAATGAATCAATCAGGTCTCAATGAGTACCTAAGAGCTTGCCGAACTCAATTCTGGATATCTGTTGGACAAGTGGCCAACTAACGAGATATAGCACCTATAGCTTTATCTCTTGAACTTCAAGCTCTATAAGACGTAGGAGGGTAATCCCACAAGGTACACTATATTATTATCTCAAACAATTTTATGTGTACAATTTCATATCGAAGCAGATACATTCTCACCCATGGCTAATAAGTTGGAATTCATCCAGAGGTTAGCAATTCCTTGAACAAATTACAAAAATTAAGCCGAGAATATAAAACAACACAAATACCATAAATTCAAGATAGGCAAATGATTATTTTAAAATATTTTTCTTAGGTTGGATGATTGGAATTATGAGGAAACTTAATGGATTTATGACCAGTGTCATTATCTTTGGGCTAGGAGTCAGAGCAAGCTGAAATATAAGGACATTTAATCCTAGACATTCTAGATCTGTGTGATACCACTTAGTAGTTAACAAATTAGTAACCAAATTATTAAGACTTCTTATCACATTCTTGAACCCTGCATAAGAATTCATGATTTGATTCAAGCAATTTTACTCATTCCATGAACAAGAGCTGAAACCAAAAGAAATATCAAAGCATAAAACTATGACAATTAATGAAATGATCTGTGATCAATATTTTCATTAATAATCCATATACATGATCAAAATGGAGAGACAATAGACTTGGAAAATCTCCATTATCATTCAAATATGCCTAGAAACCATACATTTATCAAAATATGCTACTTAGACTCAAAGCACTCAATAAAAACTAAACATATTCACTTTGTGTTCTTAATTCACAATCTTTAGCTCCAGTATTCGACCAAAGACCCACACAAATGGCCTTGAATTCCATTTTATAAAACAAGGGAGCAAAAACAAGCATCAGGCCAAGTGTACACATGTCATATTCAGATTGGACCACTTGAAGACATATTCCCTAATTCAATTACAATTATATTTATCAAAGTGGAGGGAATTCATATAAGACAAAGACCATTTACATTCGCTGCAAGGAGAAACTTTTCCTTCCAAAACACACATGTCAAAAGAATAAACACCTTCAAAGTAGCACATTGGTTTCATCGAACAAGATGACAAAATGATGTGGATTAAAAAGTGAGCTAGCATCTTAGTTAGCATTCCACATCGCTAATAGCGAATATTTTCCAATGAAACATATTTTTGTACACTGTAAATTATGAGGTCAAACCTGTACAATACTTGACCCAGTATATGTTTCACATCTTCAGACCAAATTTGTTAACATACACCTTTCCCCATTCGTCAAATTCTTCCTCAAATGGCCAATCAAATTCAAGAATTTTATCCATAGCTTTCCTGTATGGGGAATACTTGGTCACCACTGCATTGGATTCTTTTTCAAAATCCTCTAAAAAGCTAATAAGAAAGGTCAACTTCCCCAAAGTGTCACTGAAAACATCAACATCAACCTTCTTGCAAATTTTATCTACCTGGGAATCAATAACTTCATCTAATTCCTTTCTCTACCTTTGCAATGGTTTCAATTCATAATTGGCAATTTCAATATCTAGTAGTGGTGACAAATCAGTGTGGTTATACTAAGCTATCAATTCTATTATCTTCTACTCTAGTGGGGTTCCATACCCTTGAAACTTATGCTCACCCAATTCAAATACAAATTCATAAACTCGTCGCACCTGGGGGTACATATCTTCATGTTGGCTAGCTCCCACTACTATCGACTTCAATCTCTCAGTTCTTGGGACCCATTTATTGAAGGTTGGTATGGCCAACATCTTATCCCTTTGGGACAATCTCATTGCATGCACCATCAAAGCATAGTTTTCGTACACACCATTGAGTCTAGCTTGGATCCTTTCATTCATATGCTTTATGGAATTGTGGAAATTTTTGAGATGTTCTCATACATTATATCCTAAGCTTTCTCTAATAACTTCTTATATGTTTCAATTTGCAGAAGCAATTGCTCTCTATAAGATGAGCTAGAGCTTGGTCTACATAATTCTTCCTTTGCAATTGATCCCTGCCCCACACTGTATGGTACCATTGCTAAGGCTTGATCATGAGGTGGATGTTGGGGAGATCTCATTGGAAAGGCTGGAGGTGGTTTGGTTGAACTAGGTTGACCCTATTCTCTCTGCACTTCTTCTCTTTCTTGATAAATTTCCAATTTTGTTTGTAACACAACCACTTTCTACTGGTTGTTGTCATAGTCATTGAGGAGTTCTATGTATTTAATCCTAAGATTATCCCTCTCCAGAGTAAGGCCCTCCACAGTTGCTCGAGTGAACCAAGCAACATTGACATCGATGTCTATAGCTTCTAAGTCAGGAGTATCAAGAACCCTTTTCACAAGCAGTTGTCCACCAAGGTCTGATGGCTCAGCCAGAGCTGGCTTCTTGGAGCATGAAGATAATGACCAGATCGCCAATGCATCCCAATGTTCACTGAATGCTGAACCTTGAAGTGCCATTTCCAGTTCGTCTTCTTTTTGTATATGAGGCCTTGTAGCCTTTGATATAGCATCTAAAACAATAGCATAAAAAATATTCCATTATGGAAACAACAACACACCAAATTTCCTCACAAGCTCCCTACCCTACTGGGCATTAATCTTTTTGAACTCATCTCTGATAATACTTCTTACATTTGCCTCAATGACACTTTTAGGTAACTCAAGCTGCAAGCTCCTTTCTAGGGCTACATTCTTTGCATACACTGGAACCTTCGATTTCCACCAAAAGTCCTGGAAAGCAGAAGTCTCAATAAAGGAGTCATCTTCCATAAACTCCTTGCTAGCTTCCATCCTTAAATCATCAGCAGTGTTGAATCCAACTATATCAAGCTTTCCCAATCTAAGGATGCTTTGTCCTGAGCTTGAAGCAATTGTTGCTTCATGAGGAGGCATTCCTATCTACAATTCCTTAAGACTACTATAGATGACATCTTCATCTGTGTCAAAGTAATCAGCTACTCCCCTTACCTCAATCTTTTGCTTCTTTTGAGGTAGTTGATTAGGAGTAGAACTTCTTGGGGGTGAATCAAGATCAATTATAGGTAATGAGGCCTGCACGGGAGGAGGTAGCACTACACTCTTGAGATAAACTACTTTTAGCCCTTCAGAGGTGATAGGAGTTGTTAATCCTTTTCCCTCACTTGCCATTTTCTTCCCTCTAG
>VDFB02073925.1:0-20369 GCA_007258455.2 Sequoia sempervirens | reverse complement strand
TTCTAGAATGACAAAAACTATTCTCCATATAAATTAACAATATGCTTGTGCTTTACCATAATTTTAATTTGTCAACTTACATTATCTACATCAAATTAAAGGCAATTGTACAATCTTGTGCCCTATTTCATTTCTCGTTCGTTATTCTAGTAGGGGAGCAAGGTATGAATAATGTTGTACAACACAAATAAAAATATTTTCAACATGAATTAAACTCTACTTCTTCAAAGTTTAAGTTGAATGCCTATACAATATAGAATGAGAAACAATACTTTGAAATCTACAGAGAGGAGTTTAAGAAAAATATTTTCACTAAAAAGGAATTCCTCTTTGAAACTAGAAATTTCCCTTTGCAACTTGTATTTGATTTTTGAAATAAAAGAAAATGATGACAATGGAAGAAAATATCATTTTAAAGTTCTAGCTTCATATGTTTAAAATGTGACTATGTTGATAAAAACATAGTCGAAACATGAAAATTCACACCTTTTGTGGGTCCCATCACCATAATTGGTGGTCTATCATGACATGGCATGATATGCCAAACATATGTTAAAATCATGCTATGATGTCTTACACAAGCTATTCTATGTGGAGAATAGCTACAACCTACCACAAACAACAAAAAAAGCATTCTTTTATGAAAATAACATTTTGTATTTCATATTATAAAAGCTCCATTGTTTTACATCAGCAACCTCAAAATAAAAACATTAGTTATGTATGAGTTCCTTTTGATGAAAACATATACTTTTCCACTAAGGAATCAATGATAACTTGGAAGTGGAAGTTAAGTTATTTAAATGGTTCAAAATATGGATAATTATCATTTGCCCAAAATAGTTTTTGGGGAGAAGCAAAGTTAGAGGAAGAAGACGTGGATGAAACAAACAAAAAATATGAGTAATAGGATAACAAATTATAAGAGTGTCTAACACTAGTGAGGAAATTAAAAAATATGCGATGAGAAAAATTAGGGCTACCATGTGGACAAAACAAATTGGTTAGAAGAAAATGTTCTATGCCAAAAAGTTTAACTTCACATGGGAGCATGTCAAAAAGCCATTCATGATTGTTAGAAATTAGGATCTTAGGATATTAATCATTACAAACAATGTAACAAAATCACTCATACTAGAAAGTAAATACTTAAATTTCTACCATAGAAGTAAATGAACATATGCTTAAAAATAGAATAACAATTTTTCATTTTCATACATCATTTATTGCTTATGATCAAATCATGAATGAATAATACAACTTTTGAATTTGAACTGTATTATTTCAACTATAGAAATAAGATAAAAATTTTTAATTAAAATTCATACATGAAATACTTTCAAGTATACAAGTTTACATAATATAATAATGATACAAGATCAAGTCTTCCATATCTGGAAATGTTGCTTCTATTTCACAAGCCTCAATATTATCGTCTACAAGAGGGAGAGCATCACTTGAGTGCTATACCTTCAACCACAGACCAATGATCCCCCACACACCTTCCAACTGGAAGTGGCCCTACCATTCATGAAGAGTATAGATAAAGGAACCCACAAGTACATCCCATCTAAGTTCTAGTGTTGTGTCCTACATAATCAATCGACCATACAACTTTAGACATCTCTAACTAAGTATGACCAATATGACTGGATATGCAATTTTGGAACACAGTGAACCGACTAATTCAAGTAGACTTTTGCATTACTTTGGCCAAAGATTTGAAAAATATCAAACACTTCTTTAGGAAGTGAAGTTGTAAGTTCACACACCTCTAACTCAACTTGGAAACTACCTTTGACCTAAGATTTAACACATGATCGACTGGTTGATTGTTTGTCTAACCTTTCTTAAGGATATTAAATCATAAAAATATAACTTACTATAGTTGGTAAATGACTAAGATGGTAGGAGCGATGGGCCTAAAACAATTGGCTAAAGCATCTTGTTGCAGGCAAGAGGTCACGAGGTCTAGTCTCCCCACTATCCCCATGGTATCAGAGGGCATGTTGCACCAGCTTCATCGGTCACGTGAAAAAGTTTACCAAGCACACTGCGGTTTATAGGGGAGCGGCTACCTGATTTTGATTCCTGTAGTCTAAAAAAAATGACTAAGATGGTAATGTTTTCCTGACATTGAACACCCATGTTACATTCTTGTAACATCATGAGACTTGGAAACTGCCATTTGTTCACAAGTACTTGTACTCAAATCTTAAGAGTAAACTACTCTCCTATTTTCATGCACTAATGATTTAAGATGTTAACAAATAATGTCATCGACTTGAGACACTTTGAATTACACTTAAGTTCTTGACTACTTGTCATACAAGTAAAATATAATAATATTGTTCATCAATAAATGACAACTTCTTCTTTTAAAATAGTTCAGATTTTTTAATGTTTTTCTTTATGGTTATATGCACAAGAGCACAATAATAGTGCTAGTAAAAATATAGTATATAACACCACTTCTTTTATCTGAAAGAGTACTATGTTGAAGTGTCTAAAATCTTTCAACACATCAGTTTATAAAATTGATTTCTTTCACTCAACTTAAGAGTGAAAGCATCAAGCTTTTCTTATAAATTTTATAAATATAAAATAAATATACCCTTATATCTATACATATACACATAATTACTTCTATGTGCATATGTGTGTGTGTGTGTGTGTGTGTGTGTGCACTAATATTGTATCAATATACTAATGTAATAGGGTACCTCTTTCTAGAATAAAATGATAGATAGATATACTTGACTATAATTTCTCTCTCTTTGTGCATAGACATATATTCTAATTATAACCATATCTCTTACAAAACAATCTTAATGATTCATTGGTTCTTATGATTAAATAAATAATGAAATTAACCATAGACAAAACATGCTTGAATAATTGTCTATTTCTTTGTGCTATTTTCTTTTTACTCAACTATGTTTTCAAGTTCTTGTCAAGATTCTTTGAAATTTACGACCTCAAACCTCAATCTACTCCTTATAAATGTATTCAAAAGACTTATAAGAGAGGATAATGCTTCTTATCCTTCGCTTATTTTTCCTAAGCAAGAATCTGCTATGATTTTTTACAATAGAATGTAGAGTTGGCATACCTGTTGTCTTCTTTAGTATGGAAACATTACACACCTCTCCTCTTACAACAATGAATCCACCTTTGTCCTTTCTATTGCTCTAAAAGATGATAAAAGACACTCCCTTTCATTAGTCCACACTCCTTTTTACTCTCCCATGCAATGCATAAAAAAATGTGAATGAATCAAATGAAAACTAAAGAATATAATGTTAAGCATCGATCCCTTCTTTTTCTCCTTATTTGTGTGACTTTAACATTTAACTGCTTTGTTACACCCCATTATGTTATTACCTATTTACTATTACTTTGTTGAGTTAAAAGGATTTACTACATGATTGTGTTTTGTATATATATATCTTGATGAAAAAGGTGATGAATAAATGTGCAACACAATGTGAATACTTTCAATGCTTTGATAATGCATATGAATGTAATTTCATCAACTAACTACTGTTGTGATGCACTAAGTTGGATGCAAGAAAATAATCAAGCCTCTAGAAGAGAGGGAGAGTATTACTTAGGAGAGGAACTTGGTTTGGTAACCCTTAATGAGCCTATTTGAGCTATCATACACTCACATCCTAGTTTGGTCAAGTTGAGTCAAGTTAGTTTGGGAAATGGTAAGTAACCTTCAGTCATAGTTTGGGGATGTATTTTAATGGTTTTGGTTTTAGTCTTTGTTTGTTCTTGATTTGGAATATGTGATTAAGTCTTTGTGTTAAGTGTAAGTTCTTCATGTGTTCATATTTATATATTAATTGATGAATATATACATAGAATATATATATGTACAAATATGTACATGTTTAAGATAACTCATACATGTGAATATATATGTGCATGCGTACATGTAGGTAGACGTATTTATACATACTCATGTATAGATATACCATATGCATGAGAATATCGATTGGGCACACACACACACACACACATATTGTATATATATGTTGATCGATGAATATGTGAGTATATGTGTATATTTTTGAATACTAAAATAATGGTATATGCATATAATATATATGTATCAATATATATGTGTAAGGGTACGTTAATGTATATACTTATACATACATATTAATATATATATGTACATATATATATTATATAATTGTGAATATATTTAAATACCAACCAATAATTTTATGTGTATATATATGTTAATATATATTATAATGATAACATTATTATATATATATACATATATATAATGTCAAATTCATTTGAATGTTATAAGTAAACTTGGCACATATAAAGCGCGAGCCATACAATGGTAATTGACTTAAATAAAAGCCAACATCATTGTGAATATATACAACACATATAATGTACGCATAAAGAAAGAGTTTAGAGCCAACATGTATAAGTGGAAGCCTTAATGCAGAACACATAAGTTTATAGTGTATTGTTATATGCAAAATGACTGATATTTATTAAAGTGCTTAAGTAGCGCTATAGTGAAGTGATGCAATATGTTAAAGTTGTTGTTAATGTTGAAGCCCATGTACATCATGATGATGTGTAAAGTATGCAACACTATAATTGGTGGAATAAAGAAAATAGAAGCCTATGAACCAACACACAACTAAATATGAGCATAAAGACTTTGTCAAGCCAGAGCTGGCTGAAGCTTAAGAAGTTAGTTGACTTGCTTAGCAATTAGCCAACTTGTAGATAAGTATTTCTGAGTTTGACTTAGTGAAAGAGTCATTGTTGTCACTAAGAAATGGTGAATCATTCTCATTGGAGAAGCTAGAAATATATGGATTGTATATGTGTTTGCAAATTGAGAGTTTAAAGCGGCCACATTTCATTCTTGCTAGCCGAGTCGATGCATTTTAGAAGGGAATTGGTTTGCTGTTGAAGTAGTGGTGATGGAAAGAGAAAAGTTGGCGGTGTTGTGAGCTTGTTTGTAGAATTGAGTTTCTTAGTTTTTAGTATAAATAGTGGCAACTTCTCTACCTTTTGGTTCACTCATTGAATTCTAATTTCTTCTTATTCATTCATAATTTTGTAGTTTTTTGTGCAAGTGAGTTGCTGAGTGCTTTAGTGAGAAGGAGAGTTTGTTAAATGTGGATTTGCATTGGTTGAGAGTTTTGTAAGAGGCTATGTTTGGAGATAGGTGAGATTAGAAGGAGCAACAAGTGTGATTGTGGAAGTTGAGCTTGGAAAGCAATATTTTCATTTGGAGCTATAATTCTAAGCATGCTGATTTTGTTACTCTATTTCTTTTTATGTTGAAATGATATTTGTTTATAAAAGCCATTGTTTGTGGAAAGGATGATTTAAATGCATGTTGAGCTTGCTTGTATGAACTTGGATTATTTCTTAAATTTTGGATAAGATTGCATGATTCTTAGTAGAGATTTGTTTTGGTGAAACCCTTTTGTTTGGAATATACATATATACTATATGTTGAAATTTGTGTGGTTATGTTGCTATTGGAACTATGCTTAGTTTGTCAAAACCATATGTATGTTGCATGGATTGTGAAATATGAGATATGTTATTGTCTTGAAGTACTTTAATGGAAATGTCAATTTTAACATGGGTGGTTAACTTGATTGTTCTTGGGGTGAAGATAATCTATTGAAAGGAAGTAATCTAGTTGGTCACTTAGTAAGTGTGCATGTATGGTTAACTTGGTTATTCTTGGGGTTAGGTAATCCGTGGATGGGAGTAACCTAGTTAGCCAATTTGTTATGTCATCGCCTTTTATATTGAATGTATGTTATGATTGAAAAGAGTATGAATGGTCAAATATCAAATCAAGCTAAGGGGTGGGTGAACATATGACCTACACTCAAAGTATTGGGTGTTGAATTCTTTGACCAAAGTGGTGTAAGTAGCCACTGTTTACACTGCTAGTTTACTATGATCCAGTTTTGCATACTAGGTAGGAAATGTCATACATGTAGGTTGTAACCAATGTATGGTAGCTCTAGATATGTAGGACACAACACCATGCTTAAGAATGCTAATATTATGAGGTTACTAAACCAATCTCTTCATTGAAGAGTAGGGCCATCTTACTAGTTAGGTAGATGTGCAAGGGACCGTAGTAAGTCCATGATTGGTAGAAAAGCGCTTGAGTGATGCTCTCCCTCATACAATTGGCAGCTGGCATTTGAGGGTGTAAGCACTAGTTTTGGGGACACCTATGATGTATGCACCAATAATGGGGACATCTAGGAGGTATGCACTGACATTGGGGATATATGGATCATTATATTCTATTTGTATATCTATTTCATTAAGCTCATGGAAGCCTTGTATGTATTCATGTATCTCTATTCTTATTGAGAAATTATAAATGGGAAAATGTTATCATTGAAATGAAATTATGGAATATGAAAGATTCCTTACTTGGGATTTTGCAATGTTTCTTTGAAAATGCAAATGGGAAGTTTGAAATGGGATTATTTCAAATGTGCATCTTATTATTGAAATTGAAAATAATTTTTTTATTGCTATATTTTGCAAGCATATAATATTCACATGTGAGTTAAAACATAGGTAAACTCTTTGGGTTAAACATTCAGGCATGTTGCATGCTCTAATAATAAATTTCAACTATCTTATCAATGAAGTTAGTACACTTCCATAGTAGTGACTCCTTTAGCATTTAAAATCATTATAAATGTATTCCATTTATAGTAAAACTTGCCACTTTGTGGCTTGAGTATGTTGTTTGAACTATCGCGCCACTATTGTGATCATAATAATGACTTTAATACCATTTAAATTTCCTTGATTAAAACCTTTGATAGAAGCTTTACGCCCCATGAAGTGTTGGTAAAAGTATCAGACTTAAATTACCTTTTACATGCTTTTATAAACATGACAATCTACCTTCAATATACCAATTTTTTTTTTAATATATATATAATTCTTATATATATATTTAATAAATTTATATTATAGTCAATTTGAATTAATATAAACAAAATTGACAAATTGAAGAAATGAAAATGATACTTATATTTCACTTTGTTTTTCTTGAAAATAGACTAGGCCAAGACTCAACAAGGTTTAACCTAACCTTATGAATCAACCCAAACTTGGACAAAACACAATAATTGACTCAACGATAGGACTAGGGTACTTACCTGATTTGGTTACTTAGACCTACATGAGTGTGTGTGTTCAACTCATTTGGCATAAACCTACTTATTTCCAAAGTTTCTATTCCTCTCTTCGGTGATACTCTCCCTCTTCCTTTGGAGGGTAATAATTTGATTCTGCATTTCATTTAGAAATCCAATCAAATAGTTAGCCTGTTATTAATCACAACATCATCATAATCTTAATTAAATAATAATAATCATTAAAATTGAAAACACATTGCATTGCATTTAATTTTATAAAAATATCAAATGACATATAGTTATCAACTGATATCAAAACACATTTTAATGTAAAAATTTAAAAGTAATTTGTAAAACAAACTCGGGGTGTAACAAACAAAATATAAAATAAGTAAAGTGAGAATCATACAACATAAATTTTACACACTACATAAGATATATATGGGGAAAACCCTTTTTGGTAAAAATCCTTATAAAGCATAATTTTATTAAAACACTTACAAAAAATAGTTTATTAAATAATAGATTGAACTTTGGGACACTCCTCTACATACTTCCACATAGTCAATAATGCCTCATGTGCGTAGTGATGTAATTCACTATAAATCTCCAAATTCACCCACTCTAAATGAGAGGTAACCTCCTTAAATATAAGAGAAGGGGTAGCAAAATCCCTGAAGAGGTATTAGTCACACCTACTCAAAACTCCCAATCATAAATAACTAACAATATAATAGTAATTACTATAATTATTTTAAGCGAGACATGCTTAATAAAACATATCATATGTAAGGTTTTAAAATCTTATATTAAAACAAACATATCATATATGAATGTTATAAGAGTATGACCTTAATAACATCATGTTCGAACAATGAGAGTTACAATTAAGGGAGAAGTGAATTTGTTAATTACTCAATTGAGAATTGTAACACATCATCTTAGGTGTAAAATCGTTAAATGGACTATACCTAAGAAGGAATGAGAAATGAGAACTTGCCTATTTTGCAATAATAAGATGGTGGAGACAAAATAACACTACATCGTGGCATGCACAATCTACAAGAATATCCATGTCTAATATATAGACAACCTGAAAATGGAAATCTATGAGAATATCTTGTTTTCTCTTCTCTTGATAAGTAGGAGGTATTTATCACAATGTGTCAAATTATGCTATTGCTATCAAGATTCAACCGTGTGATTTTACGATTCAAACTCATTGACCCATATTTGATGAGTAGTGGTTCACAAGAACCCATCTCTCATGATAATGAATGGTCCACTTAACACTCTTCCCTTCTCTTGTTTTGTACTTCCGAATAATGAATCATAGAATTTGATCCTAAATATTGAAGATAAAACTTACTCAATCAAATCTAAAAATAATGCATATTAATTTAAAAAATAACGACTTAACTATCTTATTTTTCAATTAAAATTCTTAATACAAAATTAAAACAAAATATATATATTTTTTTAAAATATTTTGGAATCTGTCTCGTCAACATCGATAAAATCTTTCTTTTCATTTCATTAAAAAGAAATGAATTCGATGGACCACGTGCGCAATAGAAATATGAGCAGCCGCCTTTCCACGGTATACTAGTAAAAAAGCAGTACCACTTGTACATGTTGTGTCACCGATGATATCACTCGGCCGGTCCCTTTTCCTCGTCATTTCTACATTCAATGCAACAGAGCTGCTTTCGATTAGGCAAGCCATCTCTGAATTTCTTTTCAGCTAAACATTAGCCGAGACGCATGGCGGAAAAAGGGTTTGGCTCAATTCGCTACGCGGTGGTATGTATTTACTAAACTCATTCTACTCTGCTTAGCGTCAAACCACTGGCGTTTTGTGTTTTTAATTTTTCTTTACTTGTGTTCCCTCCAGATTGATGCATTTACAGATAAACCATTCAGTGGGAATCCTGCTGCAATATGTTTGTTGGAGGAAGATAAGGATACAGAGTGGATGCAAAGCGTTGCAGCAGAGTTCAATCTCTCACAGACCGCTTTCCTAAAAAGAAGAGAAAATACCCATCAAAACGGAAATGCTTTAGATAATGATGCTGAAGAGTTTGAATTGAGATGGTTCACCCCAGTAACAGAGGTTAGTAATTTCGCAGTTGGGTTCTACCCCGTTCACTATTAGAATTTGGGTTATGTCAAAGATTTGGAGTTGATAGTTCATGTCATTCTGGAATAGTTTACCAGAATGGTTCCATGTACAGCACTTAACTGTGATTGTTGATAAAACAATTATAGGTGTTACTATATTGGGAAAGGGTAAAAGTATGGTTCTATGGATTTCAAATATCTGTCAGGTAAGATTGATTATTAGATGTAGGTTCACTTCTGACATGATTTTATTTTTTGAGTTTGCTGGGCATATGTTCTTCGAAATATAAATGACGCAGCACTCTGAATTTCCCATATCCACATCTACCGGTTGGGACAAGGAGGGTGTAGGGTGAATGTTATACACAGTTAGTGTTGGGTGTCCATTTAGGATTCTTTCTTGTTTGGGAAAAAAAGTTTACATTCTGTAGTAAAGTTATTTTAGTGATTTAATGGTGTTTAATTTAATTAATTATTAAGTCATTAATTATTATTTTTGTGTTAAAAGTTATTTTAGTAATTTAGTGGTGTTCAATTTAATTAATTATTAACTCATTAATATTATTATTTTTGTCTGAAATATTAAGAGATTATTGTAGGATTTGGGAAGTTGTATGAGAATACAATGTCTCATAAACATTTGTAGGATAAATTCTAAAAGACATAGATGAACATGAACATTATTTATGTTGGGTGTTGAAGCCCAACAGTCACTTTGCCTTTTCCCTCCAATTACATTGTCTCTTCACATTCCGTTCTTTTTCAAAGACTTATCCATATTGGATAATGTAATTGCTAATTACATAATTCTATATATGATGCTGCTGTAATGTGTATTCAAATATCAGAGATAATAAAGAGTTTTCCCCTACTTGAAAGTGGATGTGGCTAAATTGGTGAACCACTATAAATTGTTGTGTTCTTCATGTTTCTATATTGTCTCAACTCTGTGTTAATTTCTGCAATCTTATTTTCATTTTGTCTGCAACAATTTTATCAACAATTGGTATCAAAGATTGGCATAATTGCTGTTCGGGAATTGTGATAATTTCCGGGAATGGAGGAAGCAGATAAATGGAAGATAGAGAAGTTCGCAGGGTAAAGCGTCATGTCCCCATTTTGGCGAGCATCGAGATGCGTGAGATTGGCCTATCATGAGACCCTCACGGGCCGAGTGGTTAGAGGGTCGTTTCGGACGTGGCTCAAGCGATTGGCTTTGATCCAGGTTTTGTTTGGGCGGAGACTTTTTGACTCTATTTTAGCAAAGTGAGATCGACCCTGCTTATTTTAGCGGCAAGATGGTTTTGGCGGCATCGAGAATCGCCTTGAGTTAAACTTGACCGAACGAACGGATGATTAGCAGGTGAAATATTAATATTTAATTGCATTGATTAAATATTAATTATTAAGACTTATAATATAAAGTTATAATTTAGAATTATAACTTAAGTGATTTCTCATTGAGGGGTGCGCCCATCATCAGAAGGGGCCAAAATTGATATTTTAAATTATATTAAAATATTCAGCAGAGACTATTGAATTATTAAAAGATTAAAATGTGAATATTTTAATTAAAACCCTATTATGGAGGAAATCGCACTTTTGTGAGGATAAAGGGTTTTGCATTGGAAAATGAGCCATTATGACATTTGAGTATGAATTGAAAATTGATCAGGCTTTGCCAGAGAGCGGAGACCTTAGGGTTTCATCTCGAATTCGTTGGAGAACGAGCCATCTCCATTGAATCAGTTCAGAGGGTGTGAGATATCACCCGATTTACTGCCAGTTGTGAGATTTCTTCATCCAGAAGAGATCATTGAAGTTCACAGGTTATTCATTTACAGAAGTTTTCTTCATCAGGGTTTCAAAGAGATTTATTCAGACGAGGTTTTGCACAGAGGATCCATTCAGAAGATATACACTCAGCAAAGTGCCTATTTCATTGTTGTTCTGGAGATCACAGAAGAGCCGTACTATTTATTATTTATTGTTGCTGTTTTTAAAGGGGCCGTACTTTCTTGTACCAGGCCGTACCTTCACCTTCAGAGGTTAAAGAGCAACAGTTGCCAGCAGAGATTCATTCTATTCAAGCTCAAGCGCCTATTTCAGAGATTGTTAGAGATTCATCAAAGGCCGTACATTTTATTTTGAATTAATTGCTGTTACTGCTCAGCCGTACTTCTGTACAGCAGGCCGTACCATTTGCAAGAGCCGTACTCATCAGATTAAAAGAAACGCCTTTGTTAGTGGGTTCCAGTTTGCATCAAAGGAGGCGCCAACCATCTGGGAGTCACCAGAGATCATCGGTCAGAGGGAGAAGAGCATTACTTGACTCAGCCGTACAAATCTGTACTACTGTTGCAGCAAAACCAGGTTCTTTAAATATTGAAAAGTCATTATTTTATTCATTGCATGTGACTGGGTTTATTTTGTAATCTTTATAGAAGATCAAATAAAGACTGGCATCCTTATTAATATCAAATTCTCTCGTCATTTAGAGTGGATCTATTTTATTTGAATTTATTTCAATTACTTGCAAAAATCACCATATTGCATTGAATGCTTAAAACCTCAAAAACAAGCAAAAACCCAAAAACGTCAGGAAAGACACAGAAAACTGTCAGATTCGGAGAATAGGGGAAACTAGGGTTTCTACAGTGGTATCAGAGCTAAATCCTGCCATCCTGAGGGTTTAGCCATCTTCTGCAGCCGGAACAGTTTGGGTCTTATCAGGTATTATTCATTCAGGCGAGCTTTGGTTGACAGGCAACAGGGTTCGATTTGGCAACCGGGAAACATGGCTGACAGAACTGACAGGAATTACAGGACTGATAGAACAGATAATGTTAGAACAGAGTTTATTCATAGTAACAGAGGTCAGGGCCGTGCAGAGGTCTTGCATGCACTCAGAGATCTTCGTGCAGGTCAACGGCAGTCAAATGGTGTATTACAGCAGTTGGCAGTTGCACTTCAAAGACTGGATACTCCGAGGAGACCGTCACCACATCGTGACGATGACAGGAGTGTTGCAGGTTCACGGAGAGCTCCTAGGACAATGTCACGGACAGCAGATAGGCCTACTAGGCCCACTTTCACGAGACAGGAGCCCGATGAGGCTATAGCAGGTGAGAAGTATGAGGGTTTGTTCGCTGATACATTTAGGACAGCGAACGACGAATGGCGGTTAGTATCACCTGAGATCAGAAAAAGGATTACCATCGACAGAACACCACAAAACACAGAAAGAGAAGTGAATAGCATGTTCCAGGAGTATAGCATTCTACCGCAGAAAATTAAAAAGGAACTTCCTTTCTTGAGTTACGTGGATGTGCACCCGAGTCTTTGCCATAAGACAGAGTTGGCAAGGAAGAAATATTTAACTATAGCTCACGAGTTGTTTACACCTGAAAGGGATCGAGAATCCACACATAAGGATGATACCACTCTTCGTCATAATGATTTGGTATCTTCAAATCCCTATGAAGAAGGCAGAAATTTATGTGATGAATTTGATAGAAGTGCTGATTTAATTCGAGAACACACTAGCACAGCCTTGGGTAATGATTTACCTACATCGTCCTTGCAAGAGGTGGCCCAAGAAATTTCTACCATGGAGGCTACTTCTGATTTTTATGACAGCGATGATGAAACTTCGCGTGAGCATGAGCCAACAGCTGTTTCACAGATGCAAAGTAACCCTATTGAGTTGTCAAGTGAAGAGACTCAAGAGTTGGGTACTACAGATGCAATTGGTGTTGATACTTTATATCATGGTGAGTCTGATTTTCCGGATCAGACCTTTGAAAACCAGCTAGAGGATTCATATGTTGATATGGAATCCCAGGATCATGTGTTGGATGGGCATGCAGTTACTTTTGGAGTAGAAGCGTGTGAAGATACTGTCATACCAGCGACTTCTACCGTACCAGTTGAGCCGTCCTTTGAGGTACCGAGCAGCAGTACCTTAAATGCTGAGGTGTGCATGGATGAAAGCACACATGATGCTGCTTATCATGCGGTGAGCGATGACGGATCAGCGTCATATCATAGTGCATATGGTGAACCGGAAATCTTGTATGGGGGTCGTAAGCTTCAGAATCCTCATCATTCGGTTGGGCAACTACAAGTGAACGATAATATGATTGCCACCGCCCTTGAGCATTTTGACGTTGCTCGTCAGATGTTGTCTACCTATGGTTGGAGTCCTCCTTTGACAGATGAGCACAGTGATAGTGGTTTTTCCCTTGCAGTGATACATGCACTCCGAGAAGCAATTGGTGCGATGAAACAAAACTACCTAAAACTACTTGCGGACAGGGATTTCCTTCTCGAGTGGGATTGCATTTGTTATGATGCATTGAAGGGAAAGGAGGAGCGGATCGATGAGCTCACTCATGAGCTTGAGGTGACTAGGGACTCATTGCATAGCACCCAGTTGGCTCTTCGAGAGTCACAGTTACAGATTGAGAGATTTACCGTGGCGTTGAGTTGGGCACAATCTTCACCATCTTTGGATATAGTTCAGTCTTCCATGGCAGCGGTTGGTGAGGAGTATACACCCATGGTTCATAGCAATGAGGGAGATGTTGAGGATGTGGTTACATCCATCACGGTTACAGGAGCAGTGGTTACAGATGGGATGAGTGCACTAGATGAGAGTTGCAGTGGGCTCTGTGTTGCACCAGGATCTCTTGAGATTAGTCCCATGATAGGTGATGCACGACAGTTCATTGGTAGTTCCTGTGACATGGTTGTTGATTCACGAGAGAGTTGTGTGACGACCCTCGACACTTGTCCATCTCCACAGAAGATATTCAGAGACTCATCTAGTTGGGAGATTGGTACTTATGTTGATTTGTTTTCCTCTCCTGGAAGCAAATCAATCGTTTCTTCCGATGCAGTTGATTATGATCGGCAACAGGTTGAGCCAAGTCAGGAGTACAATTCAATTAATTATTCCAGCGATTCAGAGATGGATGATTCAGATCAGTATGGAGTGATTGTGCAGTTTGTGAACAATCCATTATTTGAATTTGATGGTGGTTTGGTCTATGATAATCCACTCTTCGAGTTGGAAGCTGATCGTACTCTTGATGCTAGTTCTTGGTTGGGTGATAATCGTAGTGTTTGGGATTGTTCCAGTGCATCGCAATTCCAAACAAGACTCACAGAGGAGTTTAATGGGGTGTACACGGTGAGGAGTGCTTATAGTTTTTCCTTTGATCCACCTGTACATGATTCGTATTCGATGCACAATACGTGTGCACAGGGTGATTCTCTCGGTGCAGTCGAGGGGAGTAATTCATTACTGTGTGCAGAGTTACCATCTTCGAAAGATGGAAGTAGTGGCTGCAAGTACTCGACTCAGTTGTTTGTGGGGTATTACTTGCAGAGACAGCAGTCAGTTATCCATCATGCTGATATGTATTCGATAGGGCTTGCTACTTCTATGTCGCAGATTTTTCATACGGGTACATGGTTACAGGGCGACTATGGTATTAGTTGGCATGATGGCTGGGTCAGTTATCACATCCATGAGGGTTTAGCAGAGGACAGAGAGAGATTCAGGATAGTGGATGCTTCTAGCAGCTTTTATCTCTGCATGATGGATGTGGAATTCAGATTGTATTGGGATCCGTGGTGACAGCCTGACCTGTGCATTTGATGGGTCCCATTGGGTTACTTCTACTATTCTCAAAGATGGTGAAGTTGGAGGCAGTAGAGCGCAGTGGCAGCCTGAGGAGGACCGTCACGACAGACTTTTACGCTGGGTTTGGGATCCAGGCATTGATTGCGCAGTTGAGTTTTGATGATGCTACAGGAGACAGTTCGAGATGTGTGGGGCATTTCACATTTTTTTCTTTTCGGCCTTCCGAGGATCGGAGTTTCTTTGCAGTGGAGATTGCTTGGGGTCAAGCAATTTTAGGGAGGGCGGACTGTCATGTCCCCATTTTTGGCGAGCATCAGAGATCGTGAGATTGGCCTATCATGAGACCCTCGTAGGCTGACAGAGTGGTTAGAGGGTCGTTTCGGAGCGTGGCTCAGCGTCAGATTGGCAGTTTTGATCAGTTGGCTTTCGTTTGGGCTCGATCGGAGACTTTTTGCAGAATTATTTTTAGCGCTCTCGGCAGGCAAGACGACTTCGCTATTTTAGCGTGATGGTTTTGGCGGTATCCGTAATCACTTCAGAGTTCACAGACGAACAAGAACGGATGATTAACGGGTGAAATATTAATATTTAATTGCATTGATTAAATATTAATTAATTAAGGTTTATAATGGCAAGTTATAACTTTAAATTATAACTTAAGTGGGATTTCTTTATTGATAAGCGCCCATCATCGTATAGCCAAATTGATATTTAAATTATTAAAATATCTCAAAGTAGACTATTGAATTATTAAAGATTGGTAAATGTGAATATTTTAATTAAAACCCGGCTATGGAGGAAATCGACTTTGTGAGGATAGCTACTTTGCATTGAAAATGAGCCATTATGATATTTATGAATTGAAATTGATCGTGCTTTGCCGTAGAACTAGAGATCTTAAAGGGTTTGAGTTCAAGTATTCAAGGAGAACGAGCCATCTCCATTGAATCAGTTCAGAAGGTGTGAGATATCACCCTATTTACTGCCAGTTGTGAGATTTCTTCATCCAGAAGAGATCATTGAAGTTCACAGGTTATTCATTTACAGAAGTTTTCTTCATCAGGGTTTCAAAGGGATTTATTCAGACGAGGTTTTGCACAGAGGATCCATTCAGAAGATATACACTCAGCAAAGTTCCTATTTCATTGTTGTTCTGGAGATCACAGAAGAGCCGTACTATTTATTATTTATTGCTGCTGTTTTTAAAGGGGCCGTACTTTCTTGTACCAGGCCGTACCTTCACCTTCAGAGGTTAAAGAGCAACAGTTGCCAGCAGAGATTCATTCTATTCAAGCTCAAGCGCCTATTTCAGAGATTGTTAGAGATTCATCAAAGGCCGTACATTTTATTTTGAATTAATTGCTGTTACTGCTCAGCCGTACTTCTGTACAGCAGGCCGTACCATTTGCAAGAGCCGTACTCATCAGATTAAAAGAAACGCCTTTGTTAGTGGGTTCCAGTTTGCATCAAAGGAGGCGCCAACCATCTGGGAGTCACCAGAGATCATCGGTCAGAGGGAGAAGAGCATTACTTGACTCAGCCGTACAAATCTGTACTACTGTTGCAGCAAAACCAGGTTCTTTAAATATTGATAAGTCATTATTTTATTCATTGCATGTGACTGGGTTTATTTTGTAATCTTTATAGAAGATCAAATAAAGACTGGCATCCTTATTAATATCAAATTCTCTCGTCATTTAGAATGGATCTATTTTATTTGAATTTATTTCAATTACTTGCAAAAATCGCGATATTGCATTGAATGCTTAAAACCTCAAAAACAAGCAAAAACCCAAAAACGTCAGGAAAGACACAGAAAACTGTCAGATTCGGAGAATAGGGGAAACTAGGGTTTCACAAAACTCCTGATTGTGAGAGAGGAGAGTGCAGATGGAGTCTTTGCTGATTAGAGGCGATCTTTCACTTGCGTTGGATGGAAAAGCAAAGAAGCCAATTGTGATGTTAGATGAAGACTGGGAAAGATTAGATAAGAAAGCAAGAGCGACAATTATCTTATCGCTGTCCAACAATGTTCTCTTCAATGTCACAGTAGAGAAGACTTTGAAAGAATTGTGGGACAAATTAATAGACATGTACGAGATGGCTTCAACTTCGAATAAAGTTTATCTCATGAAAAAATTATACAATTTGAAAATGAAGGAAGGTGGAATTGTATCAAACCACTTGAATGAATTCAACACGCTAATCGCCCAATTTGTTTGGATGACGAAATCAAATCCATCTTACTACTGTGTTCTCTTTCAAATAGTTGGGAAGATGTTGTGATGGCAATTGACACCTTTGTATTCGGGAAAGCAAAACTTAAGATTGAAAACGTTGTTGCAACTCTTCTCAGCGAAGATATGTGAAGGAAAAATCAAGGAATCACATCCGATGATGCCTTGATTTTTGGCAATAGAGGGAGACACCAATAAAGGGGCAGAAATAACAATAGAAGAAGATCAAAATCAGCAAGGAGATCAATGTCGAGGGGCAAAAATGGAGGTTGTTGGTTTTGTGGAAAAGAAGGCCATATGAAGAAGAATTGTTGGTCATACAAAAAGGTGCAAAATCAATCAAAGGGCAACGAAGTGAACACCGCGTATGAAAAAGATGAAGGTGTTCTAGTTATGTCAACGGGTGAAACAACGGTAGATTCGTGGGTGTTGGATTCCGGTGCATTCTTTCACACAACCTCATGCCCAGATGCTTTCCAAAACTATCAAGAAGGTAAATTCGTTAAGTATATTTTGGTGATAACAAGGCATGCAAAATTATTAGCAAAGGTGATGTGATTGCTGAAGTTAAAAAATGGAAACAAATGGTTATTGTGTGATGTAAGACACGTTCCAAAGTTAAAAATAAATTTGATTTTGATGGGACAGCTAGATGCTCAAGGATGTAGTGTTATTTTTGAGTCAAACAAATGGAAGGTGACCAAAGGAGCGTTAGTAGTTGCAAGAGGCAGCAAATTGGGCACATTATATGTGCTAGATAGTCCCACTAAAATGGGACTAGTGATGGCACTTGTGGATAGTGAAGTGGAACTATGGCATAGAAGACTTGAGTACATGAGCAAGGAGGGGCTTGAAATCTTGCTCAAAATGGATCTTCTTCCGGGTTTAAAATTTGTAGATTTGGACCTATGTGAGCATTGCCTATATGGAAAACAGAGGCGGATTAGTTACTCGAAGACCAGACATGGCAAAAAGACAACGCCCTTGGAGATTGTGCACTTCGACGTGATCGGTCCTATAGAGGTAACTTTGTATGGAGGAGCTAATTATTTTGTTTCACTTATTGATGATTACACTTGAAAGGTATGGATTTACATGCGCAATAGGAAATTTGAAGTGTTTACCAAATTCAATATTTTTAAAGCTATTGTTGCAAACCAAATAGGAATCAAGATTAAATGTTTGAAAACGGGTAATGGGGGTGAATTTTGTTCTTCGGAGTTTGATGGTTATTGTGTAGATAATGATATTCAACGCATTAAAGTTGTACCATTCACACTTCAAGAGAATGGTGTAGCAGAGAGGTTGAATTGTACAATTTTTGAGAGGGCTCGGAGTGTGCTCTCTAATGTAGGTTTGGGGAAAGAATTTTGGGCGAAGGCAATTAATACAGCAGTGTATTTGATTAATTGTAGCCCTTCTTCCAATTGGATTTTGATTCTCCGGAGGAGAGATGGATTGGAAAGTGAATTTCATACAAACATTTGAGGGTGTTTGGTTGTGAAGCATTTGTTCATGTTCCGAAAGAGAAGCGAACCAAGCTAGACTTCAAATCTGAGTGGTGCATATTTGTCGGGTATGGTGAAGAATAGTATGGTTTTAGGTTATGGAATCTGATGGCAAATAAATTGGTTCGTAGTCAAGATGTGTTGTTTAATGAAAAAGTGTTTCCAGGTTTGCACAAACATACTAGCTTAGTGAATGAATTTGTGCCTATCAATGTTTTTGGGAGTGGCAGAGGCTTGGAGTTTTCACATCCAAATCCGAATTTGGTGTCTTCTCAATTTCCTACGTAGCTAGTATTAAATCCTGCTTGCGCCAATTTCCTTGTTTCCTCATCTAGTGTGAATCCCATATCATTACATGAGGATCATGTGTGTGAGGTATGTCCAATTCAATTTGATTTTGAGTCTTTGTCATATCTTAATCTGCAAGTTTAAGATTTTAGTAAGAAAACTTAAGTTTTTAATCTGCTACCTTGTCAATCAAATTCCACTCGTGCCTCTATTGAAGCCGTCCCTGTCACCTCAATGTCTCATGTTGACATTTCAAATCCCATGCCACTCTTTAATGCACCTTTGCCATTGCTTGCTGCATTTGAAACAAATTTGATACCCACACAATTTTCAAAGTCACCCATCCTTGCCTCATTGTGATTTGCTTTGGGATCATAATTTTCAACATAGCCTTTAGCTGCCTCATCGTTGCCTTGTGAAAACTCATCACAACATAATGTTCTTCCTATGCAGCAAACACACTTGCATTCCCTGCCGGTTACCTTTGAATCTTCCAATAGGCGATTATCTCTGCCACAGTCTCAAGTCACAAAGGAAATGACAATCAAAGGTTTTAGTAATATGTAGTAGGACAATCTAATGCCCACGCAACGTAATCATCCCTCTATGCAACAAGAAGATCGTGGTCTATCCCCATCGCGGCCTGCACATGTCCAGATTTTTGGTCTTTTGCAATCTTCGGTGGGAAATTCAAATCCCACATAGAACTTTGACAATTCCACATTGCCTCAAGATGCCTCATCATTGCCTTCACGAGTCTATACCACCGGCTTTATGGTCCTCCACAGGAAAATATGATAGATGATACACATTTAAATGATGGTAATTTGCACACAGCTAGGAGAAGTTTTAGTTCCTTGCCACAGTCTATAGGAGGCATATAGAGTAATAGTAATATGCAAAATAATAACACTGCTGATGTTGTTAATAGTAGAAATGTTGGTAATAGAGAGGCTGTTGATTACAACACCTTTATTCAAAATAATGTAGTGCAAAGGCAGAGCATTGGAGGAAACTTGCAGGAACAGGGTAATGTGCAACAATTGGTTCCTCAAGTGCGGAGGTCTACCTAGGAGTGTCGACCTCCAACAAGATTTGATGATTACCAGTTATTGATTTTTGATTAGTTAGAGCTAGCCACATTTAAAGAGGCTCGCAATGATGCTCATCGTGAGAAGTGGTTGGATGCTATGCAAGAGGAAATGGATTCATTGATGGCCAATCATACTTGGGATTTGGTGAAGCTTCCACCTAATCGAAAAGCTTTGAAAAATCGATGGGTGTATAGATTGAAAGAGGAAGGAGGTAGGAAAAGATATTGAGCATGTTTGGTTGTTAAGGGGTATGATCAGCAAAAAGGTATTGATTTTAATGAGATCTTCTC